>JAJDFF020000154.1:0-74408 GCA_021527025.2 Geoglossum cookeanum
CCACTTATCGAACGCACAATCCAATACGTTCGAAGAACCCTAATCCGCCACGAAGAGGATATCCAAAGGCTCGCGAAGGAAGCACCTAATAAACCGGCACCAACCGATTCTAATGCTCTCTTAACCAGTGCCAGCAAGAACACCAATCCGAGCACTCGAGGCCAAAACCAACCTCGGGGTCGTAGCCGAGGCCGTGCCGGACACCGTGGCCGAGGCCGTGGTGGACATCGTGGTGGACAACGTAGTGCTAGCGGATCTAGCAGTCATAAGGGCAAAGAGAAGTCACAAGACCAAGAGGACGAAAACCGGTGCTGGTATTGCACACGACCCGGACACACTATATCGGAATGCCGGGCCAAAAAGCAAGCAGATAGCTGGGCAGAAGAACGAGCAACCAAGAAACGGAAGACCTCCGAGGTCAATCTTGCATGCTCCGCCATACTCACCATAAGTATAGGCTTGCGGAATTCTACAAGCCGTGATTGGTGCATCGACTCCGGCGCCACCGACCACATATGCAATTCTAGAGCCATGTTCCAGAATTTCCAGAAGCTTGATACTCCGCATACCATTTATATGGGCAACGGATCACACACCAAGGCAATTGGCGTAGGCCACATCGAGCTACAAATAGCTTCTCAAAATACACTGCAGTTAAGTAATGTTCTATATGCTCCCGACATGAAGTACAACTTAATTGCCGCATTGGAACTAGAGAAGAACTACCGAGTAGTATTGATGAATAGTATATGCACCATATACCATCCAAGCGGCCGAGCAATCCTAGAAACCGAACGCACCAATGGATTAATTCTAATCCAAGCAACAGCCACTCCGGCGGCCTCAACAATGCTTGCCACGCTGCGGCCACGGGGCTCGCGAGCCGTTCCAGCCCTACCGCTAGTCATATCACCGGTTATACCAATCGCCGAACTGTCAGAAGAGGAACCAGATAATGCAATTATACCCGCTACAATGCAGCTTTGGCACCGACGCCTTGGGCACCTCAACGAGGCCGCCATAACGAAGCTCACGAAGATATCTGACGGAATAACCCTAACCTCCAAGGACCTTGGCACCTCCGTATGCAAGCCATGCCTAGATGGCAAGCAACACAACGTGTATAACCGCCAACCAGTATCAAGAGCTACGAAGCGCCTAGAATTAATTCATTCTGACCTATATGGCCCATTCTCGCACCCAACAATATCACAGCATCGCTACTTCATCCTTTACATCGACGACTACTCGAGAATGACATGGTTGATGCTCCTACATAGCAAAGGAGCTAGCGACGTCATCAAGGCCTTCAAGAACTTCAAGGCAGCTGCTGAAAACCAATCCGGTCACCGGATATGCCGATTCCGGTGTGACAATGCCAGAGGCGAATTTAACAATGACGCATTCAAGGGCATACTAGCTGCCAATGGCATCACCTACGAACCAAGCGACCCGTACACTCCACATCAAAATGGAGTCAGCGAGCGCAAAAACCGGACTATTACCGAGAAGGCTCGCAGCATGCTACATGATACCAGCCTTCCACAAAGCTTCTGGGCCGAAGCATGCGTAACGGCTAACTACCTAGCCAATAGGAGTCCTACGAGAGCACTAGACGATATGACGCCATACGAAGCATGGTCCGGCAAGCGGCTCAAGCTCCACCATATCCGGCGTTTCGGATGTGACGCTCACAGACTAGTCAAGCACCGGAAGGATAAGGTCCAAGCCAGGTCCCGATGCTGCATCATGCTGGGCTATGTTCACGACACCACTAAGATATGGAAGCTCTGGGACCCTGTCCAGAAAGCTGTCATACATGCTGATGTCATCAAGTTTGATGAAGACAATAATACGGCTGCTATCGCACTCCGAAATACAGTCACACCTGCAGAAGCCACAGTCATACCGCTGCCAGCGGTTACGGCCACAGAAAACGCAGCCACACCTGCTAAAGACACAGTCACATCGCTGCCGGCGACCACGGCTGTAGAGGTGCCACTGAGGCCTCCAGAAACACTCGCAGAGCGTGTTCCGCATACCGCTGCCAGGCGCAGTGAAGAGGCCATACCCATGCGAACTAACACCATGGAGCCTGAAGCTGGAATGAGCGGAGATGACATGGGCGACACTATTGTAGTCCGCCCACTATTTCCAAGGCTTCCCCAAGCGTTACTAGCTGCGCCAGACCTGCCGGAGCCTGCGAGCTACCATGAGGCAATAACAGGTCCTGAGCACGTTCAGTGGCTGCAGGCCATGAACGAAGAGCACTCGGCTCTGATTAAAAACAATACCTGGCAGCTTGAGGAGCTGCCAATGGATCGCAACGTAATTGCATCCAAGTGGGTCTACAAGAAGAAACCCAATGCCAACGGCACTGTACGTTACAAGGCGCGCCTTGTAATTAAAGGTTTCATGCAACAATATGGCATTGATTACGATGAAACCTTCGCACCAGTAGCTAAGCTAAAAACTATCCGAATCGTACTTGCCCTAGCCGCATATCACGACTGGGAGGTACACCACATGGACGTCAAAACGGCGTTCCTAAACCCTAAGCTAGATCGCGAGGTCTACATGACTCAGCCTGAGGGCTTCGAGCAAGGCACCAGCGTGTGCCGGCTGCTGAAGTCATTGTACGGCCTCAAGCAAGCACCAAGAGCATGGCACGAAGATGTCAATGCGTATCTACGCTCTATTGGATTCCAGAACTCCACTTCCGACCCGAACCTCTATCTTAGCTCAGAGGTGATTCTAATTCTATTCGTGGATGACACGCTAATTGCTGCTAGAACTGTGACTGCTCTTAATGCCCTTAAAGGGCTACTCACCGCCAAGTACGATATGACGGATCTAGGAGAGGCATGCCAGTTCCTAGGCCTCCAGATCTACCGGGACCGGAAGAACAAGAAGATCCATATCAACCAATCACAGTATATTGCCCGGGTGCTAGCTCGGTATGGTCTCAGCGATTGCAACGGACTTTCGATTCCAATGGACCCATCAAACAACCTCCGAGCTGCTGGCCCACATGACGAAGTGATAGACCAATTGGGCTACCAGAGTAAGAACGGCTCTATGATGTATGCCATGATTGGTACACGGCCGGACCTCGCATTCCCGGTTGCAACCTTCAGCAAGTTCAATTCGGCACCTACCCAGCTGCACCATGGCGCTGCCAAACGCGCCCTACGATATCTACAGCCCACCATAGATTACGGAATTACATACAACGGCACACTACCTTTAGACCTAGTAGGATACTCAGACTCCGATTGGGCCAACGACAAAGACACTAGAAAATCCACTGGCGGATATGTCTTTACGCTGCTCGGCGGAGCAGTCAGCTGGAAGAGCAAGCAGCAACCAACCGTCGCCCTATCTTCCACCGAAGCCGAATACATGGGGTATACGGAAACAGCCAAAGAGGCCATATGGCTGCGAAACATCCTCATAGAAATCGAAACGAGAAAGCCACTTAGTAGCAGTCACAACGGCGGTCACGACAGCAAGTGGGCGAAAGATCCTACTACAATCCGCGTCGACAATAAAGGGGCTATGGACTTAACTGCCAATACGAAACACCACGAGCGCACTAAGCACATCGATATCCGGCATCACTTCATACGAGAGACCATTCAACGGGGCCTAGTAAGCGTCATGAAGGTCTCTACAGAGGATCAAACTGCCGATATCCTCACGAAACCACTGGCACGAGCCAAGTTTGAGGAACACAGGCGCAGCATGGGCGTCACGAGCAAAGGCTCAAGCATTGGGTAGCACTCTTCCTGCGCCACCATGAAGCTTTTCACCCACCGGGTTTTTGCTCATGGGCTGAGGTGAGGTTTAATGAGGCTACAGGATATCTAGATCGCACGTTCAACTTCATGTATACTACACGAGCTAGTGGGCGTGTTTATATGTATGTTTATATATGCTCTACGAACCTCCGGATGAATCTCCAAAGCTCCTTGAGCAAGTGGGCGTGTTGGAAAACATGGAGGCTAGGCGAGACTTCTCGCAACATTCCGCAGGCACCAAATAGGAATAGCCTACTCTGTATTGCCCCTATTCACACAGCACGGTCGCTCGCTAGTACTGAACCCATCTTTTACAACGTCTCTTCTCATCATCTTGTATCTATATACGCAACGAGAATCATCAGTTTGCAACACGATTGACTATGTGTGCAAAGATTGCGAGCCCCTTGCTTTGCGATACGCCAGTATCATTACCAACCAACAGTATCCCCCGCTACTTAAAGGCACGACAAGCAAGAGAGGACCAACCACGCTACGGGCTGTTGGAAGCAGAACGGGAAGGGCCCATCACAAAGCGTCGAATAAAAATTATTCAAGAATTGTCGGGCAAGGCCCAGCAAGGGGTGCCGCGGGGTAAACCTAGTTTAGTTGCCAGTAGTTTCCATAATTAGCCGCCCGGCCGGCCTTGGGAGGAGGCCAGCCGTCGGTTCTCCGCTATAAGATTAGAGTCCATCCTTATTGGATTCTACCATTGATCTCGACCCGCACAGATGGGGTGTGCCAGCGACCCATGAGAGGGCACACACTGGACCATTATCTATGGCTCCACGCAAACGTCGCCCGCGGGTGCAACTCCGGTCGTGCCACACTGCCACGACCGCCCTACAGCCCTTCCGGGAGGCGGCTCTTACGAGAATATTGTCTTGGCTTCCTGGATAAGCCGCCCGTTGCTGTTGTGAACGTAGTTCTTGGAGTCGGTTCCGGAGGTGTAGGATAGTTTGCTTATTCTATCGATGGACAATGGGGTTTGTGTACATGGGCCCTGCTTGAGCCCGCCCGTTATGTCCTGATTCCATCCGGCTTGTAGGCTCTTATTCCTGGCTCACTCTGTAGAGGGGCAGATCTAAACCCAGGGGTTGAGGTGCCCGGGAGCGGCGAATTCTTAGCTAGCGAGTTGCGTCCGTAGCAAGAATACAAAAAGTTGTTTTCAAAAGTGAACACACACCAGCCTCGCTGTAGGAAACACAGGGGTAATTGCGATAGGACTCAGCTGCAGCTGGGTTCCGTTTAGAATGGATGCATTGAATTGGTTGTTATTGTGTTGAGCGAAGGGCAAGAGAATGCCAGTGAGGCGAGTGAGAAAACTCTTGCCCGCTAGCGGCTCGCGCTAGGTGAATAGTAGCCACACAAATTGGCTGGCTCCTATTTGCCGCGGCGGGAAAACCTCCGGTTGTTCCGCCCTCTCATTTCAACGGTTCCAACACTCGCTTACTTGCCACCCATCCCACCTGCCTACCCACCCGCCTACCAACTTGCCCACCCGCCCATCTGCCTATCCATATATCTATCTATTCAGAATTGTGTCGCACCTCCTTCTTGCTCAACTACTTGTCTCATACATTTCTTCATCTCTTTAATAACCCTCCTATAGTCTTTAGAAGTAAGTCTTACCTACTCTTCTGTTACAATTGTATGTAGAAACCCGTAGAAGCTCATAGACTAGTAAAAGTGAGACAGGATCAACCAGAGATGCCAGAACTGTTGCACGAACCAGAAGTCCGCCTTAAAACTCCTCAGAGGGGACTCATGGTTATGTGGCTGAGTTTGTTCAGGAGTCTGCTAAGGAGGACTCATTAGACAGACTCATGAATCTACCTTGAGAGTCTGTGGAGGAAGACTCAGTAAATGGACTCACTGGTTAGAGCATAATACCTATATAAGAACCTATAAGTATTTAGCTAGAGGAACCTCAGTAATAGCATTCTAGTTCCAATATATATTATTTGAGCTAAATCAACTACATATATCTTATTCTTATTAAGTTCCTGACAGCTTATTGTTGCAAGTGCTAGGCCACATCTTTAAGATCTGTAACATCTTTCCATATAGCTTGCTTAAGATTACTTAATGACTATCTTCTATATAGTTGGCAATAATGAATTTATTATTTAATTAGTTGTCATATCCATCTGATGAAATTAAGATTAGGAAAACTTAGAAGATAGGAAATACTATAAAAATTCAAATAAATATATAATGAGTTGCAAACTGTTTTCCCCTTTTCTTAATAAATTAAAATATTGTTTTCAATAATAAAAACACAAGAATTTAAATATTTCTCTCTTAAGTAAAGTTTAGCTAGTAATTACTTTAAAATTTAATTATATTATAAGATATTATTTAATAATATCTTATTTAATATATGAGTAACTATTATATTCCAATACTTTTCAGCCTACTTAAGTTTTTAGTCCAAACAACCAAAGTTCATGCATATTTCAGTTTAACTGTTAGATTGATAAGGTTAATCTTCCATAACAACTGCTAATAAATTGAGAGTATGTAACATATAGTGCCAGATGTATTCTTAATAGTTTGAAATCTATCTAATTTTATTTATATAGTTGTTATAAGGTGCTGATAATAAGGCTCTCAAAAGGAGGCTCTCAGCCATGTCGGACTGCCCAAACCACTTATGGCTTCTAGAAGACTCATCAATATCAGTCCTCTGTAACAATAACGAGACTGCAAGCAAGCAACCGCAAGCATCCCCTGCAAGCATATAAGATTCAGTACATCTAGACGCACGATGGAAATAGTCTCTATCAGACAAAGACATCAATACAAAAGTAGCACGCTGTTACGAACCTCCGATCCGAGCCCCCGATCGCCTCCGACCTAGCCTCCACGAGCCGCATCGAGCCGCATGAGCTCATCGCCAGACCCACAAACCTCGCGCAAAGCCCTCGAACCTCTACATGGGCCTTAACCATGACGCAAGCCTCTACACAGACCTCAACCGCATTGCCCAACGAACCTACGGACCCAACGAACCTACGGACAGACCAACCGCCAGCCACTACCGCTTGTAGTATAGCCAGCAGGCCCAACCGTGGCTGGCATGGCTCGTGACAGTTCGTGGTGGGTTCGAGAGCTTTCTCTTCTTATGTATATAAATGCGAGGCCTCTTTCCATACCTTCTCTCTTCTTTAGCTTTGAATCGTCGAATAGAAGTAGTCCTACCTTGCTTTCCAAGCGCCTGGAATCTACGTTCGTGACACATGCCATAGGAACGATACTACGAAAACAGCAAAAACACCCCATTGATAATATCAACATTACCAGCAGAAGTTAGAACAATAGGTATATAGCTATGAGGCAAGGTAACTGATGTAGAGCCAGTGAAATCATGTATTTAAGCAGCCCGCTACCCAAAGTAGAATGGGCAATAATTAGTTCTTTGTCAGACTCCAGACGGTTGGCCGCAGTTGCTCGGGACGGTATGAAGGGAGGCAAGCGCTCGTAAGTGGTGCAACTCATAGCTCGCGAGTAGTTCGTGCGAGCTGGTACTATTACAAGGGTATGTGGAGCGTATAACGAAGTGTATTCTATATACAATAAAGGTGTTGATCGATGAGGTTGCAAGAAGCATCCTTCTCGCGCTCTAAAAGGGGTCGCGGGCCTTGGCGAGGCGGGCACGGCTCGCTCAGCGATCCGAGCTTTGAGCCACCCATTACATTCTTGTTTTAAGCCACAATACTGAGAGCACTTCTGCTATGTTAGGGTCTAGGTGGGTGGTCGCAGATGCTCGTACGGGGTCACGATTAGACGGTCGTCTCGGCAAGGCTACGAACTAGTGGTTCGTGTACGTGTTCGGGGTTCGTAGTATGAGGAGTCGATCTATGCTAACGATGGTCTATGTACAATAGGTGCGTTGACCGATGAGGTTGCAAGAAGCATCCTCGTCGGTCTCTTAATGGGTTCGCGAGCCGCGAACCTTGGCAATGCGAGCAAGGCTCGCTCCGTGGTCTGAGCTCTTGTGGCTCCGTTACATGCTAATTGCTTCTTACCACCATATAATCACATTGCCTCTATGAATGCATTACGATTGCATTATGCCGTAGCTACTTCATTGTTACTATAAGTCATCACACCACTATATAGCCCTAAGACCTACACTACAGTCTTACAGTTGTCTTGCTACTTATACTATACTATATGTTTGATGTCATTGTGTTGTAACAATGACAAGATCTATGGTATTGACATCAACATATTTAATTTCTATTATAGTAATAATACAATTTCAACAATCAGTTCAAAAATAGGATAGATTTTTTTTTGCTATTCAAGTAATTCAAAGCAATAGATTTCAAGTTAACAAAAAGGTGCAAATCTATATGATACTTCGAGAATATCACTTTATTATTACATCTAAAATATTCTTATATTTTAAGAGTTTAGCATACAAAAACAGAAACTAACTTTCTTCAAAAAGAAAGTTCTTCTGTAATAGATATTAGATCTTAACTAGTGGGGATTTTTATCAAAAGTTATTAATATATAGCATATAATAAATATATTACTTGTATCTCGCAATTAAAATTCTACTTCTTCTTTCCTTAATAAAAACTGGATCTTGCAATTCATTAATAATTAACCAAAGCTCAAAACAAAATAGAATTAGAAATTCCATTCCTAATTTACTAAATATGAAGATTTAGCTATGATTAATATATGGTTTTTATGCATTAAGAAAACGTGTCTCCAGTATGGGATACTTAATAAGAATACCTACAACTTTGATAAAATGAGCTTGATAATAGGAATTACAATAACAACAAAAGTAGTTACTAGTTCTATTACTATTGATAAAGCTATAACTATATAAACTAATAACCAAAAATGGGTTACTACTATTAAGAAAATTAATGCAGCTTGATAGGTAATCCTGCCTTTTATTATTTTTTTAGAAAAAGTTTATCAATCTAACTGATATCAAAAAATACTAAATAATTGGATATTATCCGTTAGTAACAATAGTTGGATTATGGATTAATTGAGATTTATTACAATCTAGCTTCCACAAGCATCATGAGCTCATCGTTGGACCTACAACATCATGCAAGCTCTCGAAACTCCATACGAACCTTACTTATGAACTTCTGTACAAGCCTTGCCCAAACTCATAAATCTCTATGTGGATCTCAAACATGCTTACTGACTAACAGACTTATGAACAGGCCTTATCGCAGATTGCTATTATTTGTAATATTGTTAGCAAGTCCAATCATAGTTGATATGACTCTAACAACTCGAGATGTTCAAACTATGAGTTTGAGATCTTTTTCTTCTTAAAAATCTGACTTGTTATTCTTATGGAAAAGAATAATAAGAGTAAATTTCTTGATGCAGGCCTAGTGTCAAGAGCCTGCACCGGCCACAGGAATACTACGCAGTAGGATAACTCTATATGGTTTCCATTACTGTATTTAGTCGATTGACTGAGCCTCAGAAGGAGGCCAGTAATCAGCTCTTCTATATACTAGAATCAATCCTCTTGCCTTCTGACATTGTACCCACCTGTAGCCTATCCAGTAAGTCGTCAGCAACCTTCAGTAGAACCCGGCACTCCGATCAAGCCTATACATGTCTATATCGACTCACCACCGTATCATCAGCGCCCAAGCCAGTCAGGCAGTGTCATATTGCCATAACCACTCTAGGGGTCCTTGCAGGAGGTGACCCTTACACCTAGTACCATATAATCCTTAATAAGTTTTATTATCTCTTACTACTACCAAAACTCTATCTTTATTCAATATAGCAAATAAAGAGACATAATTATAGGTTTCAGAAATATCATATACCATTACTTAATAAGATTAATAAAATAAATTAATATAAAATATTTTACAATATCAATCACAAAGTTTTAATAGTCAAGCTATAGATCAGCTTATATAGGAATGCCAAATAGCAATTCACTTAACTACAATTCTTGTCAAAAAAAATTCTAAACTTTATATAACAAATTAATATTATATTAAATGATAATAACATTAGCAAAGGCACAAGGAGAATTCTTATATAAGAACCGTAGTGCAGGTCTTGGGGATATATAGTAGTGTGACGACTTATAGTAATAATAGAGTAGCTCCGGCATAGCACAATCGTAATGCATTCGTAGAGGTAATGTGATTATCACGATGGTAAAGAAGCAATTAGCAGAAGTGCTTTTAGTATTGTGGTTTAGAAAAAGAAGAACTAATTGTTGCCTATTCTACTATAAGCAGTAGGTTGCTTAAATACATGGTTTTGCCATCTCTATACCGGCTACCTTGCCTTATAGCTATATACCCATTATCTTGACTTCTGCTAGTAATGGCGATATTATCAATGAAGTGTTCCTGCTATTTTTATAGCATTGTCCCTATGGCGTGCTGCTTTTGTAGCGATGTCTTTGTCTGATAGGGACTGTTTCCGTCATATGTCTGGATGCGCTGGACGTTATATGCTTGCGGGGAATGCTTGTGGCTACTTACTTGCGGTCTTGTTATTGACGTGGAGGACTGACATCGTTGAGTCTTCTGGAAGCCGTAAGTGGTTTGGGCAGTCTGATACGGCTAAGAGCTTCCTTTTGAGAGCCTCATTGTCAGCGTCTTACACCTTGCAGTTAAAGAATAAAAAGTTAGATAAAGTAATTTCTATATAGCAACAATAGCATGCACTACTAAATTATATAATTTGATTTATACAAAACTATATAAGATATCTGTCACAAATGTAGATTCCAGAGTTTGGAAAGCAAGGTAGGACTACTTCTATTTCACAATTCAAAGCTAAAGTGAAGAGAAGGTTTAGAAAGAGACATTGTATTTATATACATAAGAATAAGAAGCTCTTGAACCTGTTGCAAATGTTTCGAGGTGTCTAAGCCATATCAGTCGCAGTTGGGCTCAATGGCTATGTTATAAGTGATAGCAGTTTGTAATGAGGCTCATTCGTAAGTTTGTTGAGTGATAAGTACAGTTGAAATCTATATAGAGGCTTGCAAGCTTAGGCAAGACTTGCATGGAAGTTCATAAATCTTATATCATATTTTGTATAGAAGCTCGAGAGCTTGCACGAAGTTCATGGGTCCGGCAATAAGCTCATATAACTTGATGAAGCTCATGAAAGCTAGACTTATATTTAGAGAAACTCTAATTAATTTTTATTATTTACAAAATACAAACTTGTTAAAATATATATAATTCTAAATATATAACTCTAATTATGTGAACCAAGAACTCAGGTAGTTCAGTAAGTAATAAAATATATTATTTATTTAAATTATATGAAATTTAACTATACTTAAATATATAAAAGTATTATTATATAACAACAATATTAAAAAACTTTCTTGACTATATTAAAGTTATTATTATTATGATAGTTATGATATTGAAGTTATCTTGTTAAATATGATTAAAATAAAATCACTTTTTTCATTTTTATAGAAGTTTAACTTAATAATAAATTTTTGTTGAAAATAAATATTTAATTGTTCAAATAACTTAAATTCAAAATTAATGTTATAACCTTTATAATCTATAGTTTACTGAAGTTTTTTTTTATTACTTCTTTTATTGATAAATAAATTCATATAAAGTATAGTATCAATAACTACACCACAAAACTATATTAAACTTTGAGATGTGGCCATATTCAAAAAGGGTATATTAATACTGACATACTTTTTCTAATAAGTAATAAAAAAGGAACTTGAAATTAATATTACAAAATATTAGAAAATGAAATTTTTATAAACGTATTATAGGATTTGTTCTTCAAGAATAAAAATAAATATAAAATCCGAGTTTTTAAAAGCTAGTTTTGTTTCATTTGATCCATATTGAGTTTTTAACTAGTTACTAAATATACTTACTCTAACTTTAATAGAATTAGTAAATACAGATTCTAGACTAATTTTACAAATCTCATAAACTAAAAATATCTAGAAAATCTTAGAAAATCTTAGAAATCACTTTGATGATTTAGATTCAATTGTTATTGGAGTAGTAACAAAGATTTTTAAGGCTGTTGTATTCTTTTGTTCTTGGGCAGTTATTGTGGAGCTTGATTACAAGAACCTTCATAAGAAAATCTAAAAAATAGAAGTAACTTCTCAAAAGCAAAAAAAAATAAAGAAAAAGAAACTTATCCTTGTTACTGATATATCAGATGCTTCAGAATGTCTTAATCAAACTCAGAAATATGTATCTAGAACTTGGGTTCAAAAGTGAGTATGCCCAAGCCCATCACCCTATCATGTTGATTTAGATCAGAAGAACTCAGTAGAATGTATGGGCGATGCAATGGGTGACTGTATTATGGTTGTTCCACGTGATATGTAATTAGCTAGGAAAGTGGCCAGGGGCCCGGTGGTGGTCAAACATCTGATGGTCGCGTTTATGAGCCACTTGTCCTCGTAGATTTAATCTCCACAAAAGTTGTACCGACCACCTCAGTTTCACACTTACTCACCTCGCCGCATCCTCTCGTTCTCCCAATGCAAGCATTTTACCGATTGATACTGAGTATAGTCTATTCCACCCAAAAAGCTAGAAAGCAGCCAGATTGTCATATTCGCCAGGCTTAGAGGCAGGACGTTCATGTGAACCAGTATGGCGTCCTCAATAATAGCTCTGAATTCCCGACCTTGGCTCGTTAGCAAAATGATATGAAATTAGAGGTCTTGCCATCACTCCCGTGCGATACCCGTTGGAGAGAAATCATACTGTCTTACCTGCGACTTCCCAAGGCTCAAAGGCGCTACCTGATATTTTCTGGTATCTATTTCGACCGCGGATGTATTCGGCAGGATATTCGGGCGGTGAGTCCGGGCCACAGGGCCGTGCGGCACATAAAGCTCTCTCATGTTGTTTAGTAGAGCGGGTATCTGTTCCGGCACTACCACCGGCCTTTGGATAGAGCTCTTAATCGTGTGTGACGAACTTCCCAGGCCTCTCCTGCCAGTGGTAGCTCTGGGAAATAATTCCTGAGAGGCTGGGGTTGGTATAGGCCCGCGAAACCCGCACCGCGCAGACTTTGCGTCCTGTGATTATCTGACTTCCTAGGTTGCGTCTAGGTTCCCCGTCGGTATTCCCCTAAATGGCACTCTTTAGTAGGCACATCCCGTAATACCTGAGTGTAGGACATATCGTCAGTTGGTTCCCTAAGCTCCGGTTCTCTTGGGTCTGGTACCTCCCTTCCAACATATACCGCTGCTCGCCTATAAGGCGCCTGAATTCCTCTATCGTCGAGAGTGAGATTGTGCACAACACAAATGTGCGGGGTGGGCTTGGGATAAAACTTCACTAGTACTTGGTTAGTAGCCAACACACAAAGCTCGAACCCCCCGATTGGAGGTCTACTCTGTCAACGACTCCTTGCTGTAATTCAGGAGAGGGAAACTAGGCTAGTATATGGTGGGCTGCCTACATTCACGCCTCCCCGACTGCGGAAACCTGCAATCCCCGTATGACATCGGAGTACCGTGGAGGTGGCTTCTGTACCTGAGGGAAGCATTGGTTAGCACATCTTAGTCGTCGTAGCTGACGCAGGTAGAATACCTACCTCGCTCTTCTCCTTCTACGGAACGGAGCATTATACCCACCGGCGACGAGCCTTATCCTTAGCACCAGGTTAGATTTCCTTAGGCCATTTCGCAAGTCGATCAGCACCCACAAAACACAAAACACAAAACATACTAGATATTTGATTCAGGTCGCCCTTGGAAGAGTCACTAGGGTTGCGCAACAACATCCCGCCTTGTGGAGCGAGGGAGATATCTGAGTAGGGACAGATTCATCCCGTTCCGGGAAATAAAGCGAAAAAGTGAATGTCGTCTTTGACTATGAAAGGCCGTAACGTAATCGGTTCCTAAATTTTCATGATAGCTACGGACGTTCAGAGGAATCTCGACCTGGTGAGGGAGCGGCGGTTAACCGCCCGCCCCCTTGAGCTCTGGGGCAAGCCACCTAAGTCGAAGGAACAATCGAGATAGCAGGAAAGTAGACTGAGTGGGGAGATATGTTTCTAACCTTTCGTTTTTCTCGAAATACCAGAGCTTTCCGGCGCTGGCGTGTCAGGGCGGGAAAGCCTCCAAACAAAAACACGCAAAATTTAGATTGCTTTCTCCGAGTCTGCGACGCTGCTCTCGCCGACAAATGAGCCCTAAACTGTCGACTGCCGCTAGATTCCTAGCCGTTGGGGCGAGAGACTTCCGTTACCCCCTAGGTCAGTTGAAGAATGGTAGGCCCCGCCGTCATGAAGTGCAATTTTCGCAGACCTTTCATCAACGACTCAACGCCTTTGGAAGCGGCTGTTTTTGGAGCTGACTGTAGGGGGGGGAGGGGGCGGACCGGTTGATGCCCCTTCAGCCCATAAGGGAGAGCGGCTGGGCTCACCGGTAGTCTACTCATATCAACAGGAATGTCCCACAGAAGGTGCCAGGAAAGGATTGCCCAATGATCCGTCGAGAAAGACTGCCAACTACATAAGAAGTCCCACCACGGCCTAGTAGGTACTATCCGGACGCGTAGACAATTATGAAACGAACGGGGGACGGGTCAAGTCCTCGCAGAGACGGCAAGGCTTAGAGAACATTCCCCAGCAGGGCCCCTCAGCCCCAGACCTACTTAGGCGATGTCAGCAATCACTCTAACACAGCGTTATTTATTGCCCAGAAATTTATACAATCACCACCCAGGGCTCCAGCTCATTCATTTGCAGAGGTTTTGCATTAATTCCATCGTGGCGTTTCGACAGTCAACGGTCGTCAGCCGCGCCATGGAAAGACTGCAAGTACTAAAGCTTAATAAATGCCGTATGACGCGCGTGCGCAACAACAAGGATAAGTAGGGGGCTGGTCTGGGATAGCGGCTGCACTATACATATAGTCCCCGGTAGTGACGGTTTTATAAAGGCTCCGCACCTCATCGCTATAGTATGCGCC
The DNA here is from genome assembly GCA_021527025.2 of Geoglossum cookeanum. Taxonomy (NCBI): domain Eukaryota; kingdom Fungi; phylum Ascomycota; class Geoglossomycetes; order Geoglossales; family Geoglossaceae; genus Geoglossum; species Geoglossum cookeanum. The sequence goes on from JAJDFF020000154.1 coordinate 14,764, forward strand.
CCGCATGGCTGTCTGCCTCGGACTGGGAGATCAGGTAGGCGAGCGCGTATTTGTTAGTTAATATCCCCACATCCAGCTGTGCACACACGACTATTCGTGTGCACACGCGAATTCTCTTGTGCTGGCGTATACCCCACAAAGTATCTGAAGGGGTTGTGGAGAGTGATTCCTGGGCTGCACTTGAAGTCTCCACAAGCCCTAGTTGCAGGTGCGCCACTGAGCTCGTGTGCAGGCGGGCCCACGAAATGCCTCCTGCCAGCCCATCTTAGAGCAACCAACGCTTATCCTTCTATCCAGATGTCCCGCACGTTGCTGCTGGCTCATGTGCCAGGACACAGGGGCTGCGGTTGGTTCCTAGTTGCAACATCGGAGGGCGAGACCCCGAGCGCTGTATCAGTCTTCCAACGCAGAGATCGCTCCACAGCCATTCATTGGTGCTGTGAGGTCGCTGGGGTTCGTGCTTGACCGGCAGGATGGGATGGTTGTGTGTATTCGCTAGCTAGAAAAGACCTTCCGAACAGCCCACCCTGCGGGCCAACTGCCAGCCTCTACAGCGCGAGAACCTGCAAGCCCGAAAAGGACAGCCATCTCCGCTGCACGGCGCGCAGCACCCCACTGCAGCGACAGCGGGCCCTTCAGGCAGCCGTGCCAGCTCCCAGCAGTGGCCTCAACGGGACGGAAAGCTCTCCAGAGTCCCAGCCCTCGCCACCATTTGCTCCCCACGGGGCGACACGGTCGGGAGCTACGATGTGAGTGGCCAAAGCCTTGCTGACACGAGAGAAAACGCCGCCTGGACTCCTCTGGTCGATCACACAAGTGCGCCCATGCAGCGTGATGGTGGGGGGCGGTGCCAGCCGATCGGGTCGGGGAACCCATCGGCCTCGCCAGTGGAATAGTTTCGCACTTTAGACTTTAGCCGACGGGACTGCGTCCGTTACCTGTTGGCTGCGGCAGCATCACGACGACGCATAAGGTGGCTTTCTGCGACAAGGCTTTGCACGTCCGGATTGACGAAAGCAGCCGATCGAGAGCGGGTAATGAGCTTGCGAGGGCTCATCACCCTGCCGTATGTCACATTTTGAATCGAGCCATCTTGCTCCCCTACTCCCTACTCCCTCCTTCACCGAGACAACGCGCGGGAGACAATTGTCGATGCATCCACGCCCTGTTTGGGCATAACGTACTATTTTGCACCCGAGACAGGTGCGGATGCCATGCACGCTCCGGCATAGCGTACTATTTTGCGCCTGGGACGGAGGCATCCACGCCGTGTTAGGCATGACGTACTATTTTGCACCTGCAGCCGCGCCCTATCTGGCATGGCGTACCATTTTTGCGCCTTGGCTAACGCGGGAGGAGTCGATGTGTGGATGCACCCACGACCGGTTTGGCATAGCGTACTATTTTGCGCCCGAGACAACACGGGAGACAATCAGTGGATGCATCTCCTACGCAGAAGTCGTTGGTAAAATTGCAGTGAACCTAGAGCAAGCCTCCACAGAGAGGAAGAAGCAAATATTGCAATGTCTCCCCATCCAGTAACACACCAGCCTGCTCAAAGCCCGTGCTCGGAGCAACCCTGCCAAATCCGCCGTTTTCAGTCGGGCATTTCTCGCGCATGTGCATAGTTCTACTGGACCAGACTGCGGTTCGCATCCGCACCTCCCCACCGTCGCCGCCCACTCACACTCACTATCGCACCACACTCACTGGATCATTCGGTCCGAAACCAACTCCGCCAGATATACTAATTGGCTCTTTCGGACCAAACCAAACTCCGCCAGAAAATACTCGGGGGTGCGTAGAAGCGCTCTAGCTCCTGTTGCAGGAATCCCAAGAGGTTCAAAAACAAATTATTATTGCTTATCGTCACAAACTCTCAATGACACCAAGAGACCGCAAGATGTAGAGGTGATGATCAACCCCCGGCACACTAGGCCTAACGCCGTCCTGTTCCGCGTAACTCCAAGCCACTGCCCGCTCCCCCCACACGCATGAATCTACACGAGCAATTCAGAGAGGTCGACAGACGCCCAGTGTCCGGCCGAACGAAAAGAGAGGATTGCTCTGATGGGCCCTCGGATAGGAACCTTTCCATAGGACCTAGCTCTCGCCCACCATTGTTCCTGCCTAGACCAAGCTGTAGGATTGAGCTGTGGTACGGACAGATCGACTGCGAAGAACTCGGTATGTGGTTGCCTGGACGGGTGCTGCGGTAGCGGTTAGCCAAGTTTCTCGCAGAAGACCACCATGTAGAGAGGAATATCGGGCCTCTACCTGTCCGCAGGCGCTGCCTTTCCACCAGTACCATTGCGTGCTTCCGGTGCGCGTCGGTCCATGTTCACAACGCTCGAAGTGTAGAGACAACAAAGTAGAGGTAGCAGTGCACCAGGATTGCAGGAGTCGGCTTGAGGTATACAGGCGCTGGAGCTGTGGCATCAAGCTGCTGTCCAATGCTGCGGGACCCAGGCCTGATTTATGTCCCAACACGGTCCCAGCAAACGCGGAGTGTGCCGGAACGAGTGCTGGTGGGATGCGAGCACGCAAATCTCTTACTGTCCACATGTTGCCCAGTGTTCAGGAGCTGCCTGCACGAATTCAGCAGCAGTGCGCAGTAGCGGTGGAGCGAGCGGGCGGCACAGTTCGCAGATCAGCGCTGCTTGTTCGCTGACGACCTCCACCAGTCGCCCGCCAACAAATACGACCCCAGAACACGGACCCCAACCCGGGCCGCGTCGTGCCTGCAGTGTGTTTAATTCCGTTTCCGTGAGGGGCTGCGAGGGGCCCAATCAACGAAGCCCTCGTCCCGGATCAGGGAATTGTATCCGCTCGGTTGACTCGCCGTTTGACTCGTCGCGGGGATATTGATTCCGATGCCGCGAATCCCAGCCTTTCACTGCAGCGAGATATTCCCTCCACCACCACAGAGTCGCGCCATCTAGACCACATCTACCAACGGCCAACTACGACTGTTGCATAGCCCGGTATGGCCCAAGAGGACACGCTCTCAGCGCAGTTAATCAGTCCGTCTCAACCTTCCCCTTCGCGCTCAGGGGACGGTGAGATTACTATTCAACATATCCGAGATTGTTATTCATCATATCCCGGCCCAGGATTCCCAAGCGCTCTACCCCCCCCCCTTCGGAGAAACGGAAAAGGCTGTCACCAGATTTCTACAGCGGTTTTACCTCCCGACCGCCTTCCCTGGGCTCTTAGTGATGCTCTTCCCCACAAGAACGCCTTGCGTATCTACACAGAACGCGCCATATGCATCTCAACGTGCACCCCACTTCCCTAATTGAGAGCGGGAACGATATGATGTTCCTATTGTTAGTACCAGTTAACGTTTGGCTTCGATAGTTTATCTGTGACATGGCTTATTACTACGCCGCTTAATCATCAACCACGCCAACAGGGAAATGCAAACCCTGTGCTACTAGCGCTGCCAGCTGCTACTAGCATGACATGCCTGACAAACGCACCTGCTCTGCAGTTTCCAGTCTCCGGGAATACAACTGCTCGACAAGGTGCCGGTCATATAAGCATGAGCTGAGAATCCGCATTTCTATCGCCCGAGAGCACCACTGGAAGAAGAATGACGTCGCCACCCATCCAGGCCCCTGAGTGAACCTATAAAACGTCGTGTATGAGGAGTGGCTTATCGGCTCAGCATCTCGCATTCGAAAAAAAAAGAAGATCGAATCGACTCTAGAACCACACAGCCATGAACGGAAGAAACTCCTACCCCCTGGGCCGGCTTGGGGGGGGCCGTTATAGGCCAAACGCCGCGCACTAGGTCATAAGTTATAGGAAATATTTACGTACATACGTCCATGATCTTTTTTTTTTTTTTTTTTCGTTGGCCAATAGACGCGGCAAGGCCGCGACCGCGAGAAACCACACGGACGGGGCCAAGATTGACGCTGCAGACAGCGAGAATCAACACCGCCAGGATCAAGACCGACGTTGCAGAGGCCAGACCGCGAAAACTACGCCGTAAAGGCCAAGACCACGACGGCCGGGGCCAGGGCTGACGGGATTGGCGCTGTAAGAGCCAAAGACCGCGAAATTTACGCCGTAAAGGCCAACACTGTCAAGGCCAACACTGCAGGGGCCAAAGACCGCGAGATTTACGCCGTAAAGACCAGGACGGACGGGATTGGCGATGTAAGGGCCAAATATCGCGAAAAATTACGCCGCAAAGACCAAGACCGCGAGAATCTGCACGGCCACGGCCAAGACTGTCAAGATTGACGCTGGAAGGGCCAAGACTGCGAGAGTTACGCCGCAGCAAAACCCCCGCTATATTCCCCTGTCCTGTCGCAACACCATCAAGCCAAACCCACGAGTATGGTCCACACCATCCATCCATCCATCCATCCCATCGAGTCATTGGGTCTAGCAGGGGGGGTGCGTGTTTCATGCACGCGCGCAAGCCTTCCCGCCCGCCCAACCCAATTTGATTGCGTCCCACATATCACAGCCACCATAGCCTGGTTTTTGTTTGTTTCGAAGTCTCCGCGCGGGTTTTCTCTCTCTTTTCTCGAAACAATACTTATTCCCTGTCTTGTGGCGGCACTGCCCAGTACTACTACCGCGACGAGGCTGCGTTTTGGAAATGTTTTTTTTTCTATTTTTTTCATGACGATGTGGGTTTGGGGGCTATGCCTGTGTATGTGGGTGGAGAAGAAGCGCGAGGCGAAGGGGGGCTTGTTTGGGTTGGGTAAAGAGAGTAAATATATAGGGATATGGTGCTTCTTTGTCGGTTTGTTATTACATGTGGAGCATTCCAGGCGATGCTAATGATGCCTGCCGTCCTTCGAGAACGCTACTCGCCGAGCGGCGTACTCGACGAACAGCACCCGCCACTCATCGAGTACAAAAGATATTCTCAAAGGTGAGCGCCCGCCCTGCCCACCTGCCCACCCACTCACCCACTCGCCTACCTCCCTGCCAACTTGCTCGTCGGAGCGTCCGAGCCACTTGGTGCGATGCTATGTGGATTCAGGTTACCGCGATGGCTTGCTTGAATACAATCCGAACGGGAATATAAGAGAGTCTATATACACAGAAAGAAGACATGACAACGGAGGTAAGTTCCTTCCTTTGGCCGGTTCTGCCGTTATGGACTATTCCTTACTCATCTATCCGTCTACTATCTAACGTAATCCACAAGTTTATAGCCCACCCCATTTGAATGCACGGTACTAGAACACGAATTTCTCAGAGTTCCGATTTTGGCACCGGCGGAGATGGTAATGCCACCGGGGGGGTTTGGTATTTCCACTGGTGGGGTGGCCAAGCTGGGAATTGTATTGCCACTAACGAATTCAAATGCACCATCAGAACAAATAAGTAAAGAAAATATATCAATTCTGTTGAAGTGTCATGTGTTGCGGGCTGAATCACCTGCGACTTCTTCTGTACTCACGTACAGGCATAAGAGGTTGCTAGTATTGTGGAGAGTATCGGGGCCGGTGGGTAGCATGCTCAATGCTCTACTCGTATGCCAATATGCCACGGAAAAACGAGCGGCAGCGAGGTAGGTAAGCTACCCGCGCCAAGAATTCTAGCGGGCTCAGAATCTGCCTCCACAGAATGAAGTTACAAGCGGGAGGAAATGTAATTAAAACCAGAGACAAAAAAATTCTTCCTTCACTTCTTTGTCAACACACCTTTAGCTGCAACTACGGCATGAATCCACTCAGGCATACTATTAATACATTTCTGAATATCTTTCTGCATAACTTGAAATTATTTCTACATAATTACTTTTTTTATATTCTTGAGAGTTCTAAAATACAGTTATGCAACAGAAGTCTCTGACTGATCAAACTTTTGCAAGCATTTTGTCAGTATAAATAGAATTCTTACAACCTGCCTATAATAATAATGAAAATGTTTTATTTTCTTAATTATTAAGAATAGATAGTTTAGAATGTAAAGAAAAGATTTAAAAAAAATCAATATGATATATATCCCCTTTTAGCTAATCTAATAACAATTACTTACTCCTCTATACTGTTAATAAAAAAACAGAGAAAGTTGTTAAAGATTTACTTCTGTTTCTTTTATACTATATTTTTAATATTTTTTTTATTTATATCATTTAGACCAGATATTGAATAAAGTTTTAAATATAATTTATTTATTAATTTTTATAGTTTTATGCATATTATTATGATTTAGTATTATGAACCACTATGAACTGCTATAAGCTATATGAGCTTATTACCAAACTCATAATCCTTATTTAAACTTGTAGACTTTTATATAAACTTTATTCATAAAATTTGTTATTAGACTTAACTAATTACCTCATAGTCCGTAAGCTTTAATAACATCACCTAGCTTGGATATTTAACTGTTTGTACTTGTTTCAGCTTATGAGCCTTGAATAAGAATCTAAGTATATTTCTACCTATATATATATATACTTGAGGTCTTCTTTAGATCTTCTTTTTTCTTTAGTTTTAAATTATGAAATAGAAGTGGTTCTATCTTGTATTTCAGATATCTGAATTCTACATTTCTGATACTTTTCATAGTTTCTCTAAAAGAGTTTTAAATAGTTTTAATAAGGCTATTTAGCTCAATTGATTAAGAGCCTTAAAATGCTATCAAGATACTGAGACTACTATATAACATTAAAAATTAGAAACTATATAAACAAAAAGAATTCTATATATGGAAAAGAAAGAGATGTTAATACTATGATAAAACTATATTAGAACTATGTAATAGCTTAGAAAAAATCATAAAAGACAAGAAAAAGAAGAAAACACTTTGTATTTATTGAAAAAACTAGCTAAGAAAAATAGAATATAAAAACAGTAGCATTACTTCAGTATTATAGAACTAACATTCTCTAAATCTTCTATAAGACTATCATCTTCAAATTCCTTCTCTATAGAAGAGATATGTAAGGGCCGCCTCTTGCAAAGACCCTTAGGGTGATTATGGCAATGTGATGCTGCCTGACCAGCTTGGGCACTGTTAGTATGGCGGTAAGTCGACATAGATATGTAAAGGCTTATCTGGAATGCCAGGTTCTATTGGAGGTCATTGACGACTCCCTAAATGAGCTACAAGTAAGTATAATATCAGAAAGCAAGAGGATCAATTCTAGTAATTAGAAGATCTGATCACTGGCCTCTTCCTGAGGCTCAGCCGATTGACTAAATACAGTAATGGAAACTATATAGAGTTACCCTGCTACTGCGTAGCATTCCTGTGGCCAGCACAGGCTCCTGACAAGATATCTTGAATATATACTTTTAATTTTTTATTCAATTCTTCATTTAAATTTGAAACAAATTCTTATTCCTATAAGTTGTTGGTTTGAAGTACTTCTATCAAGTAGATAAAAATAAACTTAACTTCTTATAATATAATGTAATTATAAATTTAAGGCAATTTGCTATATAGTATATTAAATGAAGTTTTTTTTCAGTAGAAGTAACTTTAGAAACTAAATAAAGATATGACTCTATATGACAAATAAATTGCAACTGGTAAGAAACAAATTACTTTTTTATAGCCATAGTATCAACATGAAACTAAGTAAATAAAGCTACCAATAAATTCTTCATATTAACATACTTATCTACCTTCATAAAAGTATGGCAGGCAGCAAAAAGCCCTTTAAAAGCAGTACAGAATTGTTTGGGGATCTTGAGAGAAAGTTAGCTAAAGGATAAAGAAGCAATAAAACAATAAAGAAAACTTACTATCTTATAATTTTTCCTTTCTCTTGGTATTTAATACAGTTGTAAGTCCTAGTAGCTTTAACATAGCAAATATAAAAATGCTCAACTATTTTTTTACTGTAATAAAAACATAATTTATAAATATATGGCTTTAAATAATGACTTTTAGTTAGAACATATATAGTAATAAAGAGGGTAAGGAATTTGAGGGACAATATAACTACAGTATTCTTTAATCAAGAAATATTTTTCTCAAACTATAGGTTTTAGAAGGCTATTTTGAATTACTTACCTTTAACAGTAGTATATGGGGCAGTAATATCAGATATTATTAAAGTAAGGAGGCAAACAAAAAGACTCTCCAAATTCATTATAATAATATCAGAAATATATTGTTATATAATATTAAGATTGGAAAAATTGAACATCATGAGTATTAAAAATAAGATATAACAAGGGTATCAGTATAGATACTCTAACAATTTGTGCTGCCACTTCAATAATTTGTGCTGCCACTCCAAAAATTTGTGCGGCCACTATAATTTGCATGGCCACTCTAAAATCTGTATAGCTACTCTAAAATCTATACGGCCATCCCAAAATTTATATAGCCACTCTAAATTCTGCATGGCCACTCCAAAAATCTGTACCACCCCATTCATATAATGTAACTATTCTATTATTAATATAAGCTGCTCTGTTATATTAGAGCAATGTACTTACTTACCTACTACTCTGTCTTCCTTACTCTACATATAGTAGCTTAAGTTGCTAGTGTTATGCTTACAAGATCTGGTTCTTTGGTCCACAGTGATGAAGTATTTTCACTAGATTCATATAGCTTTTGCAACTCACAAGAAGTTAACTCATCTTCTAAAGAGTCATAATAATCGCTACTGCTATTGCTGCTACTACTACTACTTATAGGTACTGAAGAGGGATCTTTTTGACAGCTGGTTTAAGCATGTTTATGAGGATTGATTGCTGCTTTTCCTTTTGGTGTTGCTAGCTTTTCAAACTTTGAGGGGTCTCAAGTTGTTGATGAAACTGGTTGCCGGTTTCTAGATCCTCGAGTTCATTCCTTTGTATACATAGTGCAAAGATTAAGAATTGGTCTAGATGTTGTTTGGATAAATTCCTCTAGAGGGCAAGTAAAAAACCAATAAGGATAAAAATCATGTTGATAAAGGACCTAACTATTGAAAATGCATTCTTGAATAACATGGTAGCATGGGATGCCCATAGAATCTAGAAGAGTTCTATAGCAAGGATGATGTAATATAGGTCAGTCAAGGATCTGCTTTTACTCATATACTTGCCAGAGTGCAAATGGTATAATATGTCCAATTAAGGCGCTAAATAGAGGGGACCAGAAATTCTGATGTATTCGATTTTTGGCTGCTACCAAAGCTGCTTAGTGCTCTTGATGCTGAGTTGCTAGCATCAGAGAGAGTTTCTCAAATACATTATAGAGATCTCCTATAGACATCTAAAGATACCGCTTAATAACAGAATAAGCACTTTCTGCTCGAGATGTTTCCTGATGTCCAAAGTGCAGATGTCGGTCTGTCTAACAAAACACAAACTACTTCTTATGCTTATCAAGTTATATTTTTGACAAATACTTGAATAAAGTAAGGCTACTTCGCCATTTTTTCCGAAACTCTACCTATCTCTTTTCATAGTCATTAACTGAACATGACAGTACTAGTGCCCGTCATTGAAACATAAAGCTATCCTCCTCTTTTTTATCTTTATGAATCTTTAGCTCTTGACTATAAGCCAATACATTCTTATTGATATGCTAACTATATAGTAAATTATGTGATTAAGGAAATATATGACAGATAGCATTTATAAGTCCTTTGTCTTTATTTATAACAATAATATTTGGAAATGTAATTTCTTGAACATTCATGACTTCTTATAATATCTTTAATGCATATAAATAGTCTTCTTCTTTTTTATTAGAAAAAAATATAAATTCGGCAAAGAACATATGGTTTAAACTAGTAGAACCAATAATACCAAGTAATGGCATATTAAAATAATTAGTTTTGTAAGTGCAATCCATTAATAGTATTTTAGGATATTGTTTTAGTAGAGCAAGAGATTTGGGATATGTTAAAAACAGTAAAGTAATATAAACATTTTGATCGAGTTAATAGTTGAACTCCCACTTATCTACTTCTAATTTATGAAGCAAAGCTTCAATTGGAGACAGTCCTTCTAACAGCTCTGAACTTAACTCTCTTTGTAGATTGTAGATATCTTGCATTATCCAGTTGAAACCTGGGTTATCATAGAGAATTGTAGCAGAAATTTGCCTTGTAGCAATTCCAGCTCTAATCATGGCTGCAACTTGTTCATAGACCATAGTTGAAAACTTGTGATGCTGGTAATATGTGATGGGATTACTTGAACTATGGTTGTGTATTGGATCCATTATGGTAAGCTCATATTGTACTTCCTCTTCTCCATTATCCTTGATTTTATCTATTCTATATGTTCGACATCTAAATGGGCATTTAGTCTTCTGACTGATTAAAGGCTTCTTATAGTCGGTAACTTGGTCTCGAGGCTTTCCACTCTTTACATATTGGAAGTATTGAATGCGGATAAGGCCTCCTCATTCACGATTGCTCTTGCCAATAGCAACTGCATCGCCATGAGCCCTGACATAGTCTTGAAGCTGTGAAAAAAGATCTTCGTAGGTAGAAAAAGTACTGCTGGGTATGAGTGCCAGATTTGACAGTATGTTACAAAGCTTCTATAATCGATGAAAATTTTTATTGTGCGTAGACTTGTAACTAGTTTACTGAGTCAGCTTCTGGCCAGAATCTGGCCAGAGACTGACTTAGCTTTTATATAAAAAATCTTATAGTATTTTATAAGATCTGTATTGAAACTACAGATTTTGGAATGGCTACAAAGATTTTGGAGTGGCCACGCAGATTTTGGAGTGGCCGCACAAATTGAAGTAGCTATACAAATTTTTGGAATGGCCGCACAAATTGTTGGAGTGACTGTACAAATTGTTGGAGTGGCTGTATCGAGACCCTACAGCAATGAAAATATCATAAATAAGCATTGGTCAGAAGTTGGATAACTAACTATTGTAAATAGCTAACTCATCTGATAATATAGAAAAAATGGAGGAAATACATATGAAAAAACTACTTATAGATATATTTGCAAAGCTACAATAAATCAAAATAATTATATATAGCTCTCATGAATGTAGATTTTGGGTGCTTGTAAAGCAAGATAGAACTACTTCTATTTGGTAATTCAAAGCTAGAAGTGGTGACCGGCCTCTTGGCAGCACCTGTCCTCTTGGCAGAAAATTTTCGCTCTTCTTCCGGAAGTTACTTCATCACAGCGAAGTGATATTCTATTACTATAAACATTATGAATCATGAGGATAGGATCCAATGTACTCTTTTAGGACTTGAAAATGGCGAGTTTAAGTCGGTTTCTGCTGCAGCACAGTTTCACAATATTCCAAAAGCAACCTTGAACTATTGATGAAACAGAGGTCAATTAGCATATAAAGCGCATAGCGACCGACAAGCCTGTACTGTAAAGGAGAAGCAGGCATTGATAGATTGGATTACATAACATTCAGCTCAAGAGTTTGCTATTTGATATGATATATTGCGATCACTTGCACGATACCTAATTTTGAGCCGCATCAATGATACTTGTTGCAACACCATTTCCACCAACTTTACAAGTTGCAACTGGCCATATCACTTTGTAAAACATCATCTAGATATCAAATCGATCATTTCCAAGAAGTTTGACAAATCGCGCCTTGCTGCTTGTACTCCAAAGAGCTTTAATAAGTGGTTCAGTATTTTTAATGAACATTTACAGAAGTATAAACCAGAGCGAAGCGATATCTACAATATTGATAAGACTGGATTCTCAAAGGGAGAGAATGAAAAGTCTTATGTTATTATTGCAAAAGCACATAAAGGATTGGGCCTGTCAGTGGAGGGTACTAAGGGAGCTTGGACAACTGTTATTCAATGTGTTTCAGCTGATGGCTAATCGATTCTACTATTTATTATCTTTAAGGGAAAGACTATTCAGAGTATATGGTACCAACCTAATTCTCTACACAACTGGATGATTTTGAGTAGTCCAAAATGATGGACCAATAACGCTCTTGAGCTAAGGTAGTTACAATCACATTTCGAACCGCATACATGACCGAAGCAACAGAACAAGTATCGATTCCTTATTCTAGATAGTTATGGTAGTCATTTAACTCCAGAATTTCATGACTATTGCCAACAGCATAAAATTGTTTTATTATGCTTACCATCGCATATGTCAGGAGCCTGCGCTGGCTGCAGGAATGCTATGCAGCAGGGTAACCCTATGTAGTTTCCATTACTGTATTTAGTCAATCGGCTGAACCTCAGGAGGAGGCCAGCGATCAGCTCTTCTACATACTAGAATCGATCCTCTTGCCTTCTGACATCGTACCCAACTGTAGCCTACCCAGCGAGTCGTCAGCGACCTTCAGTAGAACCCGGCACTATGACCAAGCCTACACACGTCTATGTCAGCTCGTTGCCATGCTATCAGTGCCTGAGCCGGTCGGACAGTATCATATTGCCATAACCACCCTAGTGGTCCCTACAGGAGGCGACCCTTACAGTATACCTCGCATATGCTGCAACTTCTTGATGTTTCAGTTTTTGCATTGCTCAAACATTGGTACTGACACGAAGTAGATTCTCAGCTTCGTCTTGGAGAAACCCAAATTCCGAAATCAGAATTCATTAGCCTCCATGTTAGAGCACAGCCAAAAGCTATTACAGCTAAAAATATTAAATCTGGCTTTTGAAAAACTGGTTTGGTTCCATTTAATCCAGTGATTGTTTTTTGACAATTACCAATTACACCTCCAACACCTGTAAAACCAGCAGCCCCAGCACAGTTTCAGACTCCTCGAAATGTCCAGGATCTCAAAAAAATGCAACGAATACTTGAAGATAGTGATATTACATCAAGTCGCATCACTCAAAAGGTTTTGAAAGCAGCAACAACTCTTTAAGCTGAGAACCTCATTGTGCATGAGGAAAATAAGGACCTACAAGCCCACAATAGCAAAAAGCAGGCTAAGGCATCCAGAACGAGAAAGCGGATCCCTATTGAAGGCTCAGCAACTGTCAGAGATGCTCTGGTACTAGAGGAAAGGTTGAGGAGTAAGGGACCGGCTAGGAAGGCAAAGCGACAATAACAATGGAGTTGGTCATCATCTGAGGATGAAAATAATGAAGAGGACCTAGAGGATGAGGTGGATAGCGATATGAACTCCTGTATCATTGTAGTTGCGCCATAACTCATATACATAAAAAACTAACAAGAGGCCGGATGCTGCCAAGAGGCTGGGTGCTACCAAGCGGCCGGTCATTACTTCTAGAGAGGAAAGGAGGTTAAAAAGGAGAGCTCAAGTTTATATACATATAGAAGAATAGCTCTTAGACTTCCAATTCAGGTGTCTTGAGCTGGACGATGTTGTGGTACCTACACCCATAGGATAATAATGAATAGTTGGGCTTGCAATGAGATCGGGCCTGAGATCGAGCCTATGAACTATACTGCTAACAGTAGGAGCTTGCGAGAAGGTCTGTGGATGGCCTATATACCATTGCACATAGTCAAGGCTTATGAGCTTGTATGAGGTTTGTGAGCCTCATAATGAGCTCATGAAGCTTGCAGCAATGCAGCTCATATTGCAGGTTGTGCTACAATTTGTAACAATAACTACATTATTACAATAATCAAAAGTCATTTAATACCTTTATGAATATAAAGTACTAACAATAATGCTCTCAAAATGAAGCTCTTAGCCATGTCAGACTACCCAAACTACTTCCGACTACTAGATGATTTAATAATATAAGTTATCTGCAACAATGATGAGACTGCAAGCAAGTAACTACAAGCATCCCCTGCAAGCATATAATATCCAGCTTGTCCAGAAAAATATTGGAAACAGTCTCTATGAAATGAAGACATCATTACAAAAGTAATATAATATAGACGTAAGGCACTAAGAATGAGGCTCTTAAAAGGAGGCTCTTAGCCATATCAGACTGCCCAAACTGCTTATGGCTTCCAGAAAACTCAACGACGTCAGTTCTCTATATCAATAACGAAACTGCAATTAAGCAGCTACAAGCATCCCTTACAAACATATAATATCTAGCGCACCCAAATATATGACGGAAACAGTCCCTATCAGACAAAGACATCGCTACAAAAGCAGCACACCACAGGGACAATGCTACAAAAACAGCAGAAAAACACTATTGACAATATCGCCGTTACGAGCAGAAGTCAGAACAATGGATATATAGCTATGAGATAAAGTAATCAGCATAGTGTAAGGAGTACCGATATGCCTTCTCGCAGGAGTCTCGTCATGGTACTAGTAGTATGCCGGTCGCAATATATATAGACGTCTTGTGGGTAATGAATCAATGGGTAGACAGTTAGCTATGCTATCAGAGTACCACAAACAATCCATAGGAGTGTCAGCTAGGCTTCTAGCGATGAGAGATGAGGTTAAGGTAACTTTTTGATGACTTCTTAATAAGAACTAATCACTGGCTTCCAAGGAGTTGCCAGTGATGAAGCTAAATACATGTCAATCACATGCCACTGGCAGACTGCCTGCGGACCTCAGCCAGTTGACATTTGCCATATGAGTGACCTTTATATATAGAGCCGGCAAAACTATATATTTAACAACCTGCTACCCATAGTAGAATGAGCAGTGATTAGTTCTTCTTTTAAGCCACAATACTGAAAGCATTTCTACTAATTACTTCTTTATCACCATAATAATTACATTGCCTTTACAAACGTATTATAATTGCACTATGCCAGAGCTACCCCAATATTACTTTAAGTTGTCACACTACTATATATCCCTAAGACCTACGCTATGGTCTTACATATCTCTTGTTCTATTAACTCTGTTACGAATCTAGCCTCCACGAGCCGCATCGAGCCGCATGAGCTCATTGCCAGACCCACGAACCTTGCGCAAAGTCCTCGAGCCTCTACATGGGCCTTAACCATGACGCAAGCCTCTACGCGGACCTCAACCGCACTGCCCAACAAACCTACGGACCCAACGAACCTGCGGACAGAACTACCGCAAACCACTACCGCTCATAGTATAGCCAGTAGGCCCAACCGCGGCTGGCATAACTCGTGACAATTCATGGTGGGTTCGAGAGTTTCCTCTTCTTATGTATATAAACGCGAGGCCTCCTTCTATACCTTTTCTCTTCTTTAACTTTGAATCGTCGAATAGAAGTAGTCCTACCTTGCTTTCCAAGCGCCCAGAATCTATGTTCATGACAAACTCATTCTCTCCAATATTGAATGACTAAAACAGTTAGAGCTCAAGTTAAAAAATTGACTGAAGCTAGAATTTCTGCCTAATAAATTACTACTGTTGTTTATCAAATATCAAATCATCTATTAATTTTGCAAAATATTTACATCATTCAAAAGAAAATTCATGTTGAGAAATTAAAAGGAAAATTATCAATGGAAGCTCTTATTGCTGCTGTTTGTTATGAGCCTCATGAGCTTATTATGAGGCTAATGAGCCTCGTACAAGCTTGCAAGCCTCTATGCAGGCCTTAGCTATGCGCGATGGTATACAAGCCTATCTACGAGCCTTGTCGCAAGCCCTTACTATGAGCAGTATAGCTTGCCGGCTTGAACTCAAGCTCAACCTCACTATGAGTCTAACTGCTCGTCATTATTCTGCGGATCTGGGCACCATGATATCGTCCAGCTCGAGGCACCCGAATTGGAAGTTTGAGAGCTATTTTTCAACATGTATATAAACACAAGGTCTCCTTCTGAACCTCTTCTTTTCTTTAGCTTTGAATTGTCAAATAGAAGTAATCCTATCTTGCTTTCCAAGTACCCGGAATCTATGTTCATGATACTGTTGATACAGAACTCTACATTTTTGATTCCAAAACCAATGTAAATAATAAAATAATATATTTTTTGTTTGCTTATCTTTTTAGTATTTCTTTTCTTAATTACTTTCCTAATGTTTTGTTATTGGATTACATATATAAAACTAATCGATTTAAGATGCCTCTTTTAAATATTGTTAGATCTATATGCATATATAAAACTTATTATGTATTATTTTGTTCTTTATATAATAAAATTGAAGAGAGATATATCTAGGTATTATAGCAATTATATAAACTTTTTGAAATAAGTAGTCCTCGTATTATAATTATAGATCAAGATTTAGCTTTATTAAATACTGTTTCATTTATTTTTCCAAAATATCATAGACAAATATGTACTTGGTATATGGAAAAATATTTTCTTACTTTTGCTTTGCAATTGTTTTTAAAGGAGGAAAATTGGGGAAAATTTCTAGAAGATTAGATACGATTGATTACTAATATATTGGTAAATACTTATAATATTAAATAGTAACTATTTTAGTCGAAATATAGTTTACATCCTCAATTAGCTGAATATATTTCAACTACTTGACTTAATCCTTAGAAGAAATCGATTATTTGTTTGAATGAATCAATATTATCATTTTAGATATCATGCAAGATCTCATGTCAAAGGATCGCATAAAACTACAAAAGCAAATCTTCAAGTTTCCATTAAAGATTTGAAAATGGTTTATGATAGAATCAATATAATGTTAGTTGGATAATATTCTGAATATACTACTGTATTAGAAGTCAACAAACTCCAAACACTATATATTAATAAAGACTAATTTTATAAACAACTTCTTGGTTAGATTTTGTATTATACTATTGAAAAGCTTTAAGACTAGCAATACTAACTATAGTATCTTAATAAGTTATCTTAATGTACTGGATTGTTTGTGAAATTTATGAATTTATCTTACATATCACAAATGTATGTTCTGGGCGCTTGGAAAGCAAGGTAGGACTATTTCTATTCAACAATTCAAAGCTAAAGAAGAGAGGAGGTATAGAAGGAGGTCTCGCGTTTATATACATAAGAAAAGAGAGCTTTCGAACTCGCTACGAACTGTCATGAGCCATGCCAGCCGCAGTTGGGCTCGCTGGCTATACTATAAGAGGTAGTGGTTCACGATGTGATCTGTCCATGGTTTTGTTGGGTAGCACAGTTGAGGTCCGCATAGAGGTTCGAGGGCTTTGCACGAGGTTTGTGAGTCTCGCGATGGGCTCATGCTGCTCGATGCGGCTCATAGAGGCTAGATCGAAGGCTCCAGTTGGGGGTTCGTAACATTATACTTATATGATAAAACAGTCAGCTTTTACTCAATGATATTCATTCAAATTGGCATCTACATAAATGATGAATTCTGATTTCATAGCCTTTGGTACTGGAGTTAATAGTAATGTCAACAAGAAGTTGTCCCAGACAATAGTATAAGACAATTGTATCTTCTTAAAATTGGGTTTCTAAAAATCAAAAAGTAGTATTATCAACTTGTTGTGATCTTTCCGCCTTTTAAAAAATTATAGGGCTTACAACCTAGACAAAAAAATAGATTTCTTTGAGAGTTTAAAAACCTTAGTAGAGAAATAAAAAGGAAAAGGAAAAAGCTGTGGAATTGAATAATATTAAATCAGATGAAAGCCACGATTCTGATGAGGATACTCTAACAATTAAAAAACTAGAGCACTTAAAACCTTCAAGTGGAAAAGTTTTTCCATTATGGGTACTCAAGCCCGAATTTATTGGAATGTCAAATACAACTTGTTCTTATACATTTTAACTATCTAAATTGTTTTTATAAAGGTAACTTTTATATTTATGAAATATGTATTTAATTTAATATTTTAATAAGAAAAAATTTTTCTCTTTCTTAACTTATATAATAAATAAAAGTTATATAATTTAAATAATTTCCATTTAAATAACTAATAAGATCATAGATAATTACATTATTATATATATATATAAATACATATATATTATTAAGTCTTCCAATTATATGATATTTATTTTTTGAAGAGATTATAAAAATTATTATAATTGACTATTTTGAACTCTATAGAAAGAAAGTAAATAGTAGCAATATAAGTAAGCTACTTGTGTTTAAAACTATAGCTAACTACTTAAACTTAGAAACTACTCTCATAATATATAATTCAAACAGCCATGAGTATCAGTGTTATTACTAGTATATACTTTGCTACTATGAAATATAATATAGTAGGGTAGTGTTCCATTTCATTGATCTTCTTTTTAGAATACTAGAATCTAGATTGCATAATTACCAATACATTGACCTTTCAATCACTCTGGGGGGTTAGCTAAACAGCCCAGACCTAGTTTGTTCCTCCATCCACAATCTTTCCCCGTGACTCCTCACATTATGATTCCCCTATGACCACGTGTTAGCATTCTCCACCGACGAATTGCTCCCACAACAGATCGTATACTGGATAACCCACTTATCGATATATATAGCGATAACCGGGCACAGAGCTTCGCTTGCCCTCTTTGTTAGACCACGGGTCTAGAGAAAATACCCGATCTTATAAGTAGGTGAGCAGTGTTAGGATCCTATTTCGGGAGATCCCGTATAGCAACCACGGCTTTTAGACTTGCTGCTAAAATAGAGATACAAGGGAACGAAGATCATATGTGTTTGTGGTCAAATACCGCTAGCGACCAGACCCCGAACAAGCATCTACGGACTGCAATTCCACCCCGTATTAAGCTTACATCTTTGCATCTATCAAGGGATGCTTGTTTTTTTTTTCCACCAAAAACAAGAACGAGCCCCTGGACATCTTATCTTAATATGTTTTTTGGATTGCAGATTTCGCCATTTGAAACCTCCGGAGGGGGAACAGGCAGTAGCATAATGACGCCTGAGCCACGGGAGAGCAGCTCAAATCCCAAACTCCACAGTATTTTGCAACTACCGAGTTTAAATAGGATAGAACAGATACATACCTAGCAAGTTCCGTGCGTGGTTACCAGCACCAAGGGAAATGCACGGTATTCAAGTGACCCCATTGGCATCCTGGGGTGTGTGCGGTCGATATCGCTGGGCTACCGGAATACCCCTAAAAGCGGCACTCTGCCTCTCCATCCTACATAACCCTGGGCGTTTTTCAGAAATTCCGACCCCTCAACCAAAGAGCTAAACCGCGAGTATGGTGCCTCGCGAATGAGAGTACAAGCAGAACACCCGCCCACCCCACGAACACTAAAGCCCGGCGGGGGGGGGAGGCAACACAGCGGCCAATCAGGAATCCCACATGGCATCAGGACAGCGCGAACAGCCTTGCAGCAACCCCCATACACCACTTTCCAGCCCCCCCACATCCCCACCGAACCCGCAGCCCTACGCCCGTTGACTTTAGGCTGAAGGTTATTCCTGCTGCGGTGCGTTTAAAAAGCACAATAGTAGGTGGGACCTCGGGGGGCGTCGTGGCGTCTCTCGAAAGAGCGACGTCTTACTTCGGTACATACTAAATTTAGCACAGGCACGAGGTATTATTCCCCCCCCCCACCCGCCACTTGAACATCTACCATCTCGTGCCGCCAGTACTTCTGTATTTTTAGACATCACTGTTTTTTTTTTTCCAAACTCTAGCTCTGCGGCAGACCAGCCAAAAGGACGCACGCCTCAGGCTTTTATTAGAAAAAAGGGCTCTTCCCTTATCGCTGGGCAGTCTATATCGGGAGGCTCTGCAGAGATACTCCGCGTGAATCTCGGTAAATAAGCCACCTACCCCCCCTTCGGTCAAGGCAACAAGAGCTGCCTGTTTCTCCACAGCTAATATATTCTTATCACCGCGATAAACCAGGATCGAACTAGCGACAACAAGCCCGACACCGCAGCGCACCTAATCGCAGCCCCAACCCCAACGCAATCCAGCTTGTAAGGTTTTCTATTATTATCATTAGAAAAACCAGCCAAGGGTGGTGGGGGGGGGTGTTCCAGCGAAAGAAAAACGTAAAGAAAAAAAAAAAAAAAAAGAAAGAAAAGGAACCAAGAAAATAAAAGAAAGAAAAAAGAAAACCTGCCTCTTCTTTTGTATGCGGTTTGTCAGCGGTGCGCAGTGTAGACGACTGGGCGTGCATTGCGCAAAGGGCAAAAGCGAGAACTTACAGGCCTACTTGTAGCTAACGGCGCGCCGTGTGACAGATGACATGACGCCGGCCCCGTCAGACCCAGCCACAATCAACTCACTCACTTCTCGTGCGACCTGCTAGCAAAACAACGCCCAGCCCCAGCCCCAGCCCCAGCCCCAGCCCCAGCCCCAGCCTCATCCATCCCCAGCCTCTCGCCCCCTCCCAAAACCCCACCTCCTGATAAGCCAAGCCAAGCCAAGGCAAGAAGAAGAATGAAGAAGATAGCGAACAACCCCCCTCGTCCTCCCCCCCCAAAAAAAAAAAAAAAACCAAACCCGGGAAAAAGATTTAAAAAATAAAAAAAATTTTTTTTTTTTAATTTTCCTTTATATTTACTTTCATTTTTTTTTTCTCCCTCCCGTTTTTCCCTCTCAATCCGCAAAAAAAGAAGAGAAAAACTTAAAATTAAAAAAAATAAAAATAAATAAAAATAAATAAAAATAAAAAGAAATACGCCAATCCGGCATTTTCTGCGGTATCCTTACGTAATCACACGCGCCCGCGCTGGAGTTTTTTTCTCAAGCGACCGTATGTATGGAATGAATAATCAATCATCCATCCATTCCATAACCTGACTTGGTTTATCCCGGGGGAAATGAATAAAAAAAAATAACACAATATGAAAGTAAAAAAAAATTAAAAAAAACCAAAAAAAATAAAAATAAAATAAAAAAAAAAAAAAACAAACGATAACAAACAAATCACAAAAATCACCAAGTACACTTTTTTTATTTAATTAATTAATTAATTTATTAATTTATTTATTTATTTAATTAATTATTATTTTTTTGTTTTTCCGAATTCTGGGGTATGTTTTTTTTTTTTTTTTTTTTTTTTCGCTCGGGGAACGAACGAACAGGAAAAAAAAAATAAAAAATAAAAAAATAAAAAAATAAAAAAATAAAAAAATAAAAAAATAAAAAAATTATTTTAATTTATTTCTGTTTTATTACCTCCTCTTTATCACCTCCCGCATTGGTTCGCGCGAGAGAGAGTGAGCAATACCGTTGGGGGGGGTGAGGGGGTGGTTGCGACCGACCGACCGACCGACCTCCCTTCCATCCCCGCAAAACCCCCATCCGCCGCGAGTGTGTTGTTCTGTCCCGTTCTGTTTTCTCGGGCCGCGAAAACTGGCCGAGCCTTTCTTCCTTCGGCACGGCACACACACACGCACATAGATAGATAGATAGATACGGACAGAGCCGCTGGGGCCCGTTGTGGAGGATGGTAATTATAGGTGGGGAGAAAAAAAACCCGTTGTGTTGTCGCTGCTGCTGCTCGGACCCATATCTTCGTGGCTATTTCGGGGTCGCTTTTTTTCTCCAACCCCTCCTCCTCCGCGAAGGGTGGAAATAAATAGGTTATGTTGCTTTTTGTTTTGTGAATCTTTTTTTTTTTTTTTTTTTTGGGTCTCTCTCTCTCCCGGGCTCCACACAATGCCCAAACATCACGACCTGCCGTTTTCGACGCTTTGGCGGGAGGGGGGGAAGGGGGGGGATCCATATGATAACGTGTAGCGCTTATACACGGGGGTGAGACTAAGCCCCCCGAGAAGTTTTTTTTTGCGGCTAAAGTTCGGTTTCTATTCCTGTTGTCTGTCGGCTGCGTTTCGGGTCTTGGTTTCTGTGGAGTTTTTTTTGTTTTTTTTATTTTCTTCCTTTGCGACTTGCTGGTTCTAGTTCTATTTAGGAGGAGAGTGTGTGTGTGTGTGTGTGTGGACCTTTTTTTCGCCGGCGGCTAACTTGGTCGCCGGACCTAAATAGCTGCTGCTTCTTTCGGGACGGCCCGCACAACTGGCATGGGGATGTGATACGCCAACACACCCATGCTTCCGGTCCCTTGGAACGATTTGTGGGGTCAGATTCGCTGGGTCCTGGCAGGTAAAGCCGTGGCACTGGAGACAACGAGGCGTTATGATCGACATGTCGCTATTCTAGTTGATTCGTTCGTAACCTCAACACTTTGCATCCGTCACAACGACTGCCTCATATATAGAATAACAGCCTTATATTTACAAATTAGGCTACAAAAATAAGGTTTCCCTTTTTTCAGGAAAATAGCTCAAAAGATATTAATTTAGGTCTTTCCCGATGCAGGCCTATGATTTCCCGAAGGTCTATATCGTTCATTAAAATCGAGCATGTTGGGGGGTTTGCTCCTTCTTTGTATGTCTACAACTGCGCTTTAAAAGAGGAGTCGGATAAACGTAGTGAGCGCGGGCGTAAGGACTAAAATGAGTGACTGCTATGGGTTAGCGGCTATTTGGACGCTGGATTATAGGGACACGCACTTGTCTCCAAGCCTGCCGAGCATCGAACCAAGTCGTTGCTGCGCCAGTCTTTGCTGTGGCCTTTGCTGTCGAAGAAGCGGAGTCCATCCCCGTGGTGGTGGTGGATGTAATTGTCTCAGTGGCAGTCGATGTTACACGCGATGGAAGGGCCGTGCAATTGCCGGTGGGTGTTATAACAGAGTATGTGCCTGCGGTTTCGGTTCCGGTTGCTGTAGTGGCGTATTTCCCGGGAGTGGGGAATACAATCTTGAACCCATCCCGGCCCTTGCAGGTATTGATCGCTGCGACGTTTGCCACGAACATGGGCGGGTAGTCGTCTGGATTCAGAGTCCGATTGCCCGTATTGATGCCGCCCGAGATGTTGACCCAGGCACAGTTCATATGCATTGATATGTTTCCCGAGATTGGAAACCAGGTCCTGGAGAGTTTCTTAGCGATTGCTTGAGCCAACGCCGAACCGCGCAGTGGCAAAGCGGAGATTTGCTAGACTCACCAGGCAAATATTGCATGGCCATTGGGGGTATCTTTCGGAATCGTAAAATCGAATATTTGTGGCGATTTGTCTCGGGGCGGCAAATCGTTGCTGTTAAACGTCGCATTGCCTGGGCAGCCGCCTACAAAACTCCGGATAACTTGAAAGTTATTCCCGCCGTCAAATGACAGGGACACTTGGCAGCTTCCACCGCCGTGAGCAGCGACGTTTGCATTTGCTGTAAAACTGCTTGTCGTGAGCCTAGCACCTCTCTCTGGCATCAGGGAGAATGGGCGTACGCTTACTTGAAAAATTCAGTCGAGCCGGCGGTCCACTCGGCCACGCCTGCACTGTTTGTCCCAAACTGAGGGCTCACGCCGTTCCGGAATTTGCATGGGAAGTCGGTGCCATTCATTCTTAGAGGGTAGTTGATCGAGACCCGCGCATTGTAGAGAGCCAGACCGGTCAAGACCAAGTTGCCAGGCAATGTACTTGAGCCATTCCGGGCATCAGGAAATCTGGTCCCGTTGATCGCCATGCCGATACATGGTGGGTAGTCCATCGAAGCGTGGGCGAGGGCTCCACGAACCAGGACACATGTCGAAAGTATGCCCAAGAGCATGCTTGATGGGATGCCGGCGGTTGCGATGCTGGAAATCTAAGAACAGCTCAGACGAGGCCGCGAACAGAGGCCGCCAAGAGGGAGGGCAGGATGCATTCTTAGCCTTCTGTTATCCCAGCACCAACGCGAGCCACCATCACCACGCCCAGACACGCCCGACCCCCCCCCATCGAGTGCTAGTCCGCAACTGGACCCCACCGGATAAGCTTGCAGGCTAGATTTGTCGCAAATCGCGGGTGATAGGGCCAAATTAGTCGGCAGCGGAGCCGTCTTGCATCGCGCTAGCAGGCTTTCCCACGAGTCGGCGAATCGAACCCACGGACGGCGATGTGTGGAGACGTCCCATCAGCTTTGTCATACTGAACACTCATGGATCAACCCCACCTTCGTGTTGCGGGCCCTTCCGTGTTACTATGTATGCACGCAAGCACGTACACACGTACATACCTACTACATGCCTACATACATACATACATACTTACATACGTCCATACAAGATGACCCGGGCCTTGCACGATCGCCTTCCCTCCATCTGGGTCCTCACGGTCGGGAATAGCCTCCTGAATGATTTTCGTCCAACAGCCGCCATTTTCTATCTCCTTTGAGGTTTCTGGCGAGAGCCATATGCGATGATGAGGAGGTGGAGTGATTTGACGAGTGGTGCGCGGGTCCTACGGTCGGCTTGGGTCCTTATCGCGGCTGGCTCGGAAGTCTGCGCGATGATTCTCACGGCGCCGCCAGCGGAGCCTTCGCTTCAGGACTACATCGGCCTGTTGAAGGGCGACAGGCTGCGGAAGAGAGACTCGACGGACTTCTGTGCTGGAAGAGGCGCTGGTCAAGCATGTTGGTATCCCCGCTCGGCATTCTTCGCGACAATCGGGATGAAATTCCCATCCCGAAACGTGGTGAAATATTGCGGCTGACTCGAGCTCTCCGGTCTGTTAGGGAACTGCTCACCAGGCTCTTGCTTTAGCGCTGTGGACGGGTGGATAGGCTGTTGTTCTGCGTTAGTCCTACGGCATACCCCGTCCCGAAAAGCCATATGGTTCTGATATTCTTTCTCTACTGCAGATCTAGCTGCGCCGTGCGCACGACATGTATCCCGTACACCAAGGGCGTGACCCCAACTTGCGACCTGGATAAGGATAGCTGCCTGCCTTGCAATTCCGATAGGCCAAACTGCGTATACCAGACGAACATAAAGATGAGCCAATACATATTCTACTGCGACAGCGTTGCCCCCCAAACCATCACCCTCAGCTTTGATAACCCTGTGACCGGATCGTCGTTGGTCACTCCATCCGGCTGGACCTCGGGAAAGACGCCGCTACGGCCAACGTCCACATCAACACCTAACCCCACCAACACCCCCACCTCCACCAGGAGTGCCGCTCGTCAAAACGCTAGCTCTACCTCGCGCTCTGCAACGCCTTCCCCCGCGCCAACTTCACGTACGCTCTCACCTGGCATAATAGCCGCTATATCTCTCGCCACCATCGCTGTAGTTGCCATCACGTCCGCGATAATATTCTGGTACTTCATCCGGCCGTGGATGAGAAAACGGAGGGGACTGGAACCCCAGGCATTCCCGCAAGACGCCTCACATGACGGCACCTACCCATGGGAGACGCCTGACTCCGTCGAGCCAAAGCCTCAGGAGAGAAACTCAATCCCCTACCCCGGGGGCCACACCGAGCTACCGACAAATTCCCCCCGGTTCCTAGCGGTAGACCCGGAAAAATACCTTGATGAGAAGATCCGACACAGCGGAGTAGGGAGCGACGGCGTTTCCGAAGGCGACCCCAACAGCGACAGTCACAGCCACATCCAAAGCGCCAGCCATAGCCGCGTTCTCAGCAGGGACGAAATGTCCCCCGTCTCCCCTACAACCCCGAGCCTACCCATCGCCGACGGTTTCCCACCACTGGATCGCGCTGGCGCTGTATCCCCCATCTCCATGTCCAGCCCTAAGCCCAAATTTAAATATCTGACGCCCGAAAACGCGCTCTCCGGCTACACCGACGACGAGGAAGATGAGGAGGAAGCGGACAATGACAAGGGATTCGAACTCGAACTCGAGGGCAGCCCAAGCTTCCACACACGCAACTCAATGCTGCGCGCGGAGCAAGATTCGAAGCGGAGCTCGGCCATGAGGGAGGAGTCGAAACGGGATTCCAAGCGCGTTGAGTCCGCAGGAGGGGAGGCAGTGGCGGTGGCGAAGGAGCCAGAACCGTCAAACCCCAACTCGAAGCCAGAGAACGAGCCAGAATCACCCAACCCCGATCCAAAGCCAGAGAACGAGCCGGAAACACCCAACCCCGATCCAAAGCCAGAGAACGAGCCAGAATCATCCAACCCCGATCCAAAGCCAGAGAACGAACCATGAAACACCCCCCCCACACCCCCCCACCACCGCCACCACCAGCCCCACCTCCCTCTCTGTCCATAGAACCCCCCCCCACGCACAGCCCCACAAACCGCGGCAGGTCCCCCTACCATATGCATCCAACCCAAGCCCACCTCGCTAATAAATTATATTTTCCTTATTTATTTTCCCCACCATTATTCCCCCCAGTTTTTCCCCCCGCATTTTTATTTATTTACTCATTATCTACCAATCTATCATCCATGACACCCCCCAACATCGCATGTCGCTCGTATATGTTGTATATATATATACACACGCATTCTGGAAAAATAAATCGAAAGTACTTTTTTGCACATATATACACACATGAATATTATATTATATAATACGAGGCTGAGACTGGGGGGCTGAGGCTGTGTAGAGTAGTGGTTTCGAGTTAATCGAGTATGGGTGGGGGGGTGGAAGGTGGGGCGGTGGGGGGGGGGGCTTAGACTTGGTATATTATTTATTTAAAATATTTATTTTTTTTTTGTTGGGGGCTTTTTTTAATCTTTTTTTTTTTTTATTTTTATTTTTTTTATTTTTTTATCTTAACAACTCCGTTTGGTTGGTTGGCTTTTCGGGACATGAGGAATTTTGTTCATTTTTTTTTTTATTCTTCCGGGGTTTTTTTTTATTTTTTATTTTTTTAAAATTTTTCGAGTAAGTTAAGTTTCGCTTACGGGTTTCCCACCCCCCACAAACCCTCGGGTTAAGGCGGCCACTACCGAAGGCCCTTGGATTTATTTATTCCTTTTTTTTTAATTTTTTTTTTATTTTTATTTTTCATTTTTCAGTTTTTTCCCTCACCCCCCCGGCGTTCTCGATTACCTAATAGCTCCCACCGCACCCCGCGACTTTTATCTTCCCCAATGCGAAAAAAAAAACAAAACAACCGTTTTCTCTGGTTGAATGATTGAATGTAAAAAATGCCCTCGTTGGAGGTTTTTGGATCCTGGGTGCGTGCCGTGGTGTTGGATTTTTGGGGTTTTGGAATGGATGGTCTTGGGGCGCTGTTTGTTGTTTGGGTGGTTGCGGTGCGGGGGGCTGAGGGAGGCGGAGGGAGTGTTATTTTCTTGATGGGCGCTCTAGGGGCGATGTCTGATTGGAAGCTATTGGGGCTGGTGGGTTTTGGGGGTGGGGGCAATAGGTTTCTTCACTTTGCTATACATTTATAAGATTTACGGGCATGGGCATTTTTGTCAGAGACTAATCGAAAGGAGAGTTGCGCTAGCTATTTGCTTAAAGCCCTTCTGACTCCGACTACTTATTCTGCAATGCATCTGGGGGGAGAATTGTCAAGAGTAATCCGTTTACCTACCTTATGTCACTTCGTGGGTTGGTGAGTGAGGCTTATGTCGGGATGGGGTGTTGATAAACGTTATCCAGTTCCAGTTTTCTAGATTAGAGAAATAAGACGTGGCAGCGTCCTCGCGCAGGGTGGTGTAAAGCACGTCACCGAATCTACCGCACTTGCAATGCGGCTTCATCAGTCCCTTCTTTATAAATCCGATAGAAGGCTTCACCCCGGCTTCTAAGCTCTCTAATAGGTCAGCCATATCGAAATTCTCTGAAATCCAGGAGTCGCCATCTCCGAGACGCCTGTAGGTTAGGATCTCCGTCTGAGTGGCGGCCCAGATATGGCCTAAGCAAGTGCTCTCCCAAAAGCCATACTCATTTTCAGTGTGGTAATCACAGACTGTTTCGTCGTCGTCGTCATCACGCTCAAAGTCACCGTCTCCGGATGCATGGGTTTCTAGGGCAATGCGGAGCACGTGGCAGAATACTTCCCATCCTATTTTCGCTCTGTGAGGCCACTTATCTGTGATGGATGCGGGCACCTGTTTGGCGAGTTCTAACGGAGTGACATTTTCGTGGCAGCAGTGGCTGGACTGCTCTCCCCCTAAAAGGATCTCCACAGATATATCTGCTGAAGCATGAGGATTGTCCAGGACATTCAGGAGGCAAAGCAAGCAGGCAACGGGGCCAAACAGATCCTCGCCCTCGCACCCAAACTGTGCAAGTCGGAACGCTGTCAATACCAGGGTATGGAGTGGAAGGAGCTGGAGCTTCTGCCCGCAGTGAGAACAGTATTTCAGGAACAATCCGCTCGGAACGCTCAAATCTGCCCCGTGGTAGCTAATGGTTTCAATGCAATGACAAATGGTCTGAACCGATGTGTGGCAGAATTTGTGCTTCCATTCAAACGGCACGGAGGACCTCCCACTTGCTAGAAGCGCACGGTAACGGCCGGAGTCAGCGTCCCATCGCCCGCAGATGTCGACTCCCTCCCCGGCAAAGTGGGTTTCCCGCTTTAAGGCATCATCGACATCTCCTGGAAGGGTAGATGTGTGTGCCTTTAGGATAGCTATCATGAGGGTGTCAAGGACCGTATGGCCGAGCCTGTTTACGTAAAGTTCCCTTATCCTGGACCTGAATGGAAGGCCCATGCAAAGCGCATCCAAGATATTGCAACATGACTTGGACCCGCCGAGGTAGCTTGCCGCGAGGTGGTATGGGTAGAGCCCTGATATATCCACGCGATCTTTCCTTGCTGTTTCCACCAGGTCTTCTACGAGATCTTCATTACCTCCCATAATGGCAAACCCGAGGGATTCTTCGAGGAGTTCGTTCGGTGACTTCTTCGCGGCTCTGGCTATCTGGGGAACTGCTAAGGGTAGTTGGTCTGCCTTGATATTGCTAAAGTCGTTGCTCTCGAGGCCATTCTTAAGCTTCTCTTCGAACGATATGGTTTTCGGCCATTCCGTCCAACTTCTATCCTTTAGAGGGTCTGGGCTAGTTCTCTCGTATATGACCTCTTCTACATGAATACTCCAGTGACAAAAGGGTGATGGCTTCTGGGCAGTGTATTCCGGGCTCCAGTCCATAGCCATATCTGGGGAGGGGGCTGCCACATTGAGCGTATGAGGAGATGAGGCAAAAGTCGGTACTTCATTTAAGGTGAACCCAAGATTGTCAGCAGTCCAATCACGGGGACCCTGTCCCCAGTATTTTGCCGTCCTGAAGGAAAAGAGCCAGAATTGGTATAGCCATGTAGACATTACTCTTTGAGACTTGTCAGCGACTCCTGATGGAAATATAGAGGCTGATCATACCTCCTCTCCGCTCCATTCATGGATCTGATCAGATCCCCATGTTTTCCTTGCACGAACAAGTGGGCCCTTTCGATAGCCGTTTTTCTTTCTAGTGCCGCCGAAAGAGGGGAAGGCGCATTACGGGGGGGTGGGACGACATCCGCTGGCGGAGTCATGATTGAAACGTCGCTTGGGGTGGAAACAGAAGGTCCAAAGGGGGAAGGATGGTCTGCGCCGTACTGTAGCGAGCCCAAAGCTCCGTATGGCATATTCCAATTCAAGAAACTAATTGGAATAGTTAGCATGTCAGGTTGTCGTTTGGATACTATAGGGACAAGGCGTCTAACATCTTGTTACCAAAGGGAAGGCTACGACCGAATAGTCCATCCTGCTGGCTCACTGATTCGCTGGTAGTGCTAAAGGTAGCCTCTCTCCTCGCAACGGTTTTGGCATATCGTCGGAGCTTTTTGGGATCGACATCCTTTCCTTTGTAGTGTGCGACTGTCGACTTACCCAACGCCGCTCGTGATTGACCACGTTCGCATATTGCCGCCTTGGTTGAGGAAGGGATATTCTTTCTCCATCCCCATTTCCTACCGAACTGGTATTTGTATTGGGTCTGGCTGGTTGTTAAGAGACGCGTCAGCATACCTTGGGGTCGATGAGGAGGGTGGAAGGCATCCACCTCGCGTCGAATCCGTGCTGCCACTTCATTATTTCGATTATTTCGGAAAGCTTTCGCTTCTCATCGAGGTAGAGTCTCTCGAGATCGGGCTTCAGGAGCTCCCACCTCTCGCTAAAGGGAACGTGAGGGCGTGGGGCGGCGAGGACTGAGGACTCCATGACGGTTACTAGCTGGAATCGTTGCGCTGTGCAGCGGCTTAAGAGGGGAACGCCAGATAAGAGTGCTTTCCAGGGAGAGCGGCGTACGGTTGCTTGACACCAATTGCTTCAGGTGGGGCAGATGGAGGATGCAAGGAATATGGCGGTGTGGCGGGCGGGCGGGGTTGGAAGCAGAGCCCGGCTGGAAAGGGAACTCGATCCCCACCTAGCCATTTGAAGTGAGGCTCAATCCTCGCCTATCCCTCTCACGCAATCGCCCCCACTGGAGCGCCGAGACGAACCAAGGTAAGCCGACCAATCGCCCAGCACCCGTGGCGATGAATCGTTGTCGATGGCACGATGACTGGCTGCCCGGCCGACCGACGGACATGAGATCACCCAATCCGATGGGATGCCATGCAGACCAAAGTAGACTGCCCAACAGCTGCCGTTCCTGTCTCGGCCAGATTCGCGACCAGCTGGCGGGCCGCAACCTGTGTTCCCGACTTGCATCCTCAATGCCCCCAGCGCCTGGTGCAGCAGACAGCCCGAGTTTGTCTGCTTCTGGCGATCGGAGGCCGCGCTGGGCATCTCTGGCTGTCGGGGGGCGAATACCTTGAATCCCACTCGAAGCATGCTCCGCCCCGCCTTGCCTAGTCGATGTCCGATCTTTGCAGCAGAGGTCAACTATATAAGTGGGCTCGAGGGCTAGTTTCTCAAAATGACAACCCTCCGAATCTCCGTTCAAGCCCATTGTCCGCAGCGGTAAAAGAATCCCCTATCACTCTTCGCTCATCGACCCCTACTCCGTGTCGACGTATGGACCAACGAACACCAAAAGCAGCGCTGCCTAATGGCAGAGCAGCACCTGCTACTGTGTTTGTACTCATTCTTTCTTCAAGTAATAAAGTTGCTGTTTCTCTGGCGAAAAGCTAATCGGTTATTCAGTCATTCAAGCCAGAGGAACAACCAAACCCATCAACCGCTCGCCAATACACCGGGCCATCCCAGCTGCAAGCTTAGCTCTCAGGGCCCGGGCCCAGAAACCCCAAACACCACAGTTAATACGCCTCCCACTCGTCCACACTGCGACCCAGCCCTTCAGCTTCGAGCCAGCGACGGCTATCCCACATGGGGACTAACTCCTATGGAGAGGTTCCTCCGAGAGGGCCCGTCTGAGCAGCCTGCCCTCTTCCGCCGGCCAGATACCGGGAAGCTATCGATCTCCTACGAACGCTCAAGTATGTAAAGCAAGTGAGGGTTCAATGCAAGGCCGGCATGTCACACCTGGGGAGGTACGATACAAGGGGGAGGCTCAGTTGGTTGACGAGAGGGCCTGTACCTAAACAACTAACCCAATGTCTTACCGGGCATTGAGGGTCCTGGTCACCAGCACACGAGACGAGGCAGTGAACTATACTCCGATGAGTGATAACTCGTTGATGCCGCTACTACATGTCTCCCCTCGCCTGATAATCCCTGAAGCAAATTTCCCAAAGACTGTCTACCGAGCCCGCGAGTGACAGTGATAGGGATAGACTGATCAGTATTTCCTAGCCACGGTCAAACCCGGAGCCCGATACAAGCGCGTAGGGTTAGTACCGGTAGAAAACTGCGTATGAATTACCCCGGGTAAACCGGGGAGGGTATAAAGAGCGGCGGGAGTTCCAATATTAGCCAGCGGGAATGGACTTTACTCACACTCGGGGGAAAAAGAAAAAAAAAATTGAATCGCTACAGGTGCGGATCATCTCCGCAAACAGCAACTGACAATAATGTCTGCATGGGTGTTTTTCCAAAGAAAAATTCTGCAATCATCATTTGCTATCCCCCTCCGAATCTCGAACGGCGTGACTCCTTGGTTCTGTCCAGGCCCCCCCAGCCCCCCGACCCGCGGAGTTGTGATTTGTTGGTGGCCACGTCCTGCCGAGAGCGGCCTAGTAGCGCACCACAATCTGGTCCCTAGTACCCGGTTTCAATCCCTTGGCGCCGATTTTCTCGGGCGCCGCGTCCACGCCAATACCACGAAGCATATTGCGTGTGGTCTGGCCAGCCGAATCACACCCCTAACGGGTTAGATTGATCCCGTCAGTCCCTCACGGAATATGTGGGATCACGACCAGCAAGGATTGGTGGGATCACTATTTTGGTGATCCCACTAGTCCTGCTGATCGTGATCCTGATCCCACCAATCTCTGGTCGTGATCCCACCTGGTAGAGTAGGTTGAACCGACCCAACGATTTGAACCGGGCCCAATCATAACTGGCGCTAAAGCCGGGACTCACTTGCAAATCCTCGTCCATTCCGAATATAGTGCCATTCCTCATCACAACGAAATTACAGCGGAACAAAATGCAGAAGAAGGTCAACGTAGCTGCGTAGGGAGATGAAGAATATGTATCTCTCGAGCGATCGGTAGTCATTTCCGTTTGGGAAATAGGTTGGTCCTGTGCTTGGCCGTAGGGCTGTGGGGTCTTGGCAACATCTCTGCGGTATTAAGTGTTCCCGGGTTATGGCACACGGGAACGCTTAATACCGCAGACGTTGTAACTAATGGTGTACGAACACAGGGATGGTTGCTCGGACGGAGATCGAGCGGCGGGAAACTGGGGTGTCTTGTAGTTGCTGGAACGAGCTGACGATGTCTAAAGTAGGACTCGCCCTTACACTGAGGAGGGGTTTGCCCTAGTGTCCTGAGGAAGCCAGCCTTCCCGCTCGGGCTTGGCGCAATCTCCCCAACCACACCAAGCCGCACATTGTCGCGCCTCGTTGCCGACTGACCCCTTCTGTTCCTCACTTGCTCATCAAGATCCGCGATGTAGTTGGAGCACGGCGACACATGTGACGGATATCCAGCGAACTTTTCGGGGACGGAAATGCGATGCCTAGTTGGCCGACCGCTGGCGGCGTTGTTTGAGATCAGATTTGTCCCATCACACATGCCCAGCCAGCCAAGAGGTGCGGAGTAATCCAGCCGCTCGATCAGCTTACTGATTTTTCTCTCACACCAGCTCTCTGACCCACAACCCTCTCCTCCCATCTCGAGACCGTTCGAATAGCGCGAATAATTAGCTTGAGATGTCTACGCCCGCAGCGACAGCGGACCAGCCGGTGCTCCGCTGGAAGCCGAATGCTCTGTCGAAGGAAAAAGACCTAAAGAGCGCGACGCGTGCACAGTTTCCAACCCTAAAAGAGGCGCTTACTGCAGTGGAGCGGGGAAAGGGAAAGAACGTGGTATTGCTGACACGGACACTCGCCGGATGGGTCACCTTCGAGTACGTCGGCTCGCCCGCCTCCAAGGTCGAGTTTAAGGAGCTCCGCCCTGGCGGTCTCCCCCTCGGCGGCAACCCGCTCCTTCCTCAGACCTACATTTTCGACGGCAAGGATCGCTTCGCTCGCATCGTGTATAGCGATCATGGGTATGGGCTGGAGGAGACCCCTCGTCCCGCCCAAGAACCGACCGAGCCGTGGGCTGTGGAAGCGGTGGTCCCGGTGGAGGAGATTAATCACGGCAAGAACCTCACATGGTTACCCCGGGTAACCCTACGCCCAACGCTCGATGAACTGCCCGCGGCACTCGCATGGGTTAATCGAAACATGCCGACCGCAAAGATTAAAGCTGGTGGTTCCAAGCACTCTTTGTCTAGGGTCGCAGTGTCGAACGGTGTCTACATCGAACCAGACCGCATGAAGCTCTCTCGTACCGTCGATGAAGAACCCAACGTCTACCGTAGCGGCCTCGGTGACCGACGTGGGAACCTTGTGCGTGCTGGATCTGGTAATACGGTGAAGGAAATGAACCGCTACCTCTGGGAACACGGTAAATCGTTCCCTGTCCTTGGCGGATATGACGGGCAAACCCTCGGGGGTGTCTTCCCAACGGGTACACATGGATCCGTCTTCACACGTGGCCCACTGGCGGAAATGATCGTTAGCGTCGACCTCGTCCTCGCCGACGGCAACTCCGTCCGGATTGAGCCCACCCTCGGCATTACTGAACCCAAAGCCCTCGCCACCGAGCGCTCCGATCTTCGACTCATCCAAGATGACGACTACTTTTATGCTGCCCTCATCAACATAGGCACCATGGGCGTTGTACACTCCTATATGCTGGAAGTAACTGACGCCTTCCACATGAACGAGATCAGAACTCGTAGCACCATCCCTGAACTCAGAGAAAAGGTCCGCGAGGGCAAGATCTACAACCTCGTTGGCGTCCCTGGAAAACCCGCTGACCTCGAAAACGCTCCGCCCAAAATCTCCGACGGCAAGGACGGTGGATTTAAAAACCAGCCTCTCAGCGCGTATCATCTTGAATTCCTAATAAACCCGCACAGCGACAAGGTGGTTGTGACCTCGCGTCACCCCGTAGCTGTAACCACTACGGAAGACGCGGCCCTCGAATTCAACCCTCCTGGGCGCGACCTCGTTCGTACTGCCCATCGCGGAGCGCGCTTTGGGCGCCCCGCCCTCCCCACCTGGCTCCAAGAAAACTTCCGCGACCTTCTCTCATGGGGCATCGACCAGATAATAAAGGTCGCGCCAAGTTCTACACCAGGACTGATTGACAGCGCAATGGACACCACAATCGACGACGCATACGTAGACCGCAGCTTCAACGTCTTCAACATCGGTGACGGTACAAACCAAATTCCGACCCTAGCCGGTACAATCTACGTTCCCATCGCCTCGGACGACTATCTCACGGCGCTCGACCTGATTAGAACCGCCGCGGCTGAATTCGCCAAGTCGCGGAACCGTTATGAAACTGGGCCGGCCTCGATGCGCTTTTTGAAGGGCACAAAAGCCATGTTGGGCTGCGATGTGGACGTGTGTAGTTTTGAATTCATTTTTACGGGCAATACAGCATATGCGTTGGAGATGGTAGAGGCATATGAAGCGGCGTTGAAGGCAGGGTTGGGCGCGGGAAAGGTGAAGGTACATTGGGGACAATTGATGGGAGAGGGGACGAAGAGGGGGGAGGGATATAAGGAGTACCCGAGGTGGAAAGAAGTGAGGGATGAGTTGGATCCGAAGGGGCTATTTGTTAACGACTGGCAGGAGAGAATTTTGTGAATACTGGGGCGCGTCAGTGCTAGGGATTGGATAGTTATTTGGTTTTGGGATCTTGGAGGTTCTGTAGGACAGAATAGTGTGAGCTACCTGGAAGACAAGGTCGCTCCGCCCTGATCTCTTTGATTGCTATCAAAGAAATGAGATGAAGAGAAGGTGGAAGGGGTTTTATACACGATGTGGTAGTTTCCTAGTGTTGCGACTATCTTGTAGCTAGCTTATCCTGTGTTTCCCCCCCCCATTCGTGGTCTAAATTCCGACGGTCAAGCTCGCCTCTAACATGAAAGGAGATTCATGTTTCAAATTGTCAAGCAGAGAAGAGGAAACCAGCTCAGTGTATCTATATCATTAGCCCTGATATGCGGAGCGCAGACGCCATACTGGTATTTTTCCGCCAACCTGGTGGTGCATCCAATTCACTGTTGAGCATGCAATCGCAGCCCCCATTCTAACCGACTTGTTCCCGTCAAGGATTTTGAGTTGGTCATGCAAGCAAACAAGCCCCGTTTCGATTAGCCCATGACTACATGACTATTTGCGGACCGGGTAATGAGGTGTAGGAGGATCAACACCTGCCCGCATGGAAATAGCAAGTCATGTGTAGATGTACGATGGCCTTTTCGTACTGATAAAGCAATCCATCCAACATCTCCGTACACTGGCTCCAAGAACACCCCTCACACTATCCACTATACATCTCTCGACACGGGGCCAACCCGGTTCGAAACACGACGCTATAACACCCGATTCTTACCACCATACCACCTAAGGCTTTCAGCTATGTAAGTCATTGAGATGACTAGTATTTAAACTCAGCGACACCTAACCCCTCTAGCTCAATATCCAGCCCCAAGCAGGTCGGTTTTACCTTTCATGGCCACCACCGCAGCACTGGTCAAGCACTATCTCCAACATATCGCCCAATTCCTACTCGATGCAAATCGGCTCATGTCGGGCCTCCGAATCTCCTGGCACGCAGGTTTGCCAGACAGAGATCGCACAGGGGAGGCATTGGACCAAGTCAGTAATCTCCTTCACGCTGCCCTCACGGAAACACTCTCATTCCGCAGAACCCACACCGACATCTGTCCCATGGGGATCGATACCACGGTAGCCCGGTTCTATGGCGAGGTCCACTTCCTAGCCCTACTGTATAGAGAGCATCTGTCCGTTCCTGCAGCGGCCCTATCCCGAAGAATAAAATCATTGGCGGACAAGTTCTCGATCTGGTTACGGGGCGTTCTTGTGTTTTATGGTGTGATGTAGGCACGCGATACCGGGGGGTGAGTCGCTCAGCAGTTATATATTTACTAAATCATAGAATAAAACTTATGGCTGATTTAGGTAGCCATACGCGGCGCGACGGAAGTGGGGTTGGATACGCCCGAGAACGTATTACGGCAGATTTCGCTGAGTCTGGAGGAGCGGCTGTATAGTGATTCCTGTTGGACGCTATCTAACACTGCAGAATCTTGGCTAGTCAAACTTACCTACCGCCGAGACACGAATATGGAAGCAAGAGATCTGCTAGCAACACACACACACACACAGCACAATCGAGAAGGAGTTAATTGATGATGCAGCAGCGGGCGTTTCTTCTAACTGATTTGAATTGACACTGTGCCTAAATGCTAAAGCTGTTGTTGTTGGAGCGCGTAAACGGTGTACGAAGTGTCCGTAGGGTGAGGTAACTTACAGGAAGGAAGGAAGAAAGGAAAGCGGGATGTCTGGGGAACGGGGCTCCAAGTCCTTGTCCTCCGGTCGGTGTTTTACAATGTTATCCACCCACTTGGCGGTGGTCGCCCGACACCTTGGCTGCGAACTAATTTCCGACACCCTCGCGGGCTTAGGGCGGCCACTACTCACCCCGTCCAATCCTCGATTTTAACCCCTTTCAATGACCCCCCTCAATGACCCCCCTTAATGACACCCCTCAATGACCCCCCCCTCTAGCGACCCTAGCGACCCCCTCTAGTGAACCCCTCCAACAAACCCCAATCAATTTGCATACCGCCATTAGAGCTAGGGATGACTGGATTCGGAGCCCTCCACTGGGCCCCGCTGGTGCACAAGCAAGCCGTGTCGCTAAAGCATGGCACGGGAGGTGTACCGTTTTTTGGCACGGAAAAGTGTACCGTGTTTTGGCACGAAAAAGTGTACCCCTCTCTGGCACCCCTTTTGTCTCGGAAAGACTTTCGGGACGCTTGCAATGCGACCTAATCAATATTTCGTCCCCCATCCGGCATTGTTGGAAAACGCTTTAGTCCATGCGAACTCGCGGCAGGCCACCAATATTGTACTGTGCCTATCCGGCGCACTAAAACCATTAGCACGAAAAGAATTTTCCTCTGCCGGTCAGTCCCCGGCTCTCTCATAAGGTATACTATGGCACAGGGCATAAGCTTTGTTAGTATGCGCCAACTGCCCGATCGTGCTGCAAATTAAATTAATGCAACTTTATAACACATTAATATTTTGTAAATCTACCATCTGCATTCATGATAGCCTGACAGTGCTCACCCATTTTCTATATTAATTCATCTAAATCTTCTTCTATAATCATATTCCAAGCTTCTTTAACAGCCACTTATAGACAATTATATAACATTTTCTCAGGAAAATGTTTTTAAATATATTTTTTCATTATTCCCCAAACTGTTTAAATCAGATTCAAATCAGAGGAAAATGGTGATTAATAAATAAAATGAATTCCTCTCTCTTGAAAATCTTTTTTTATTACTTCAGCTGCATATTCTGAAGTTTCATCCTATATTACCTAAAGCTTGGAATTCATTCTTATTCACTTATAAACAATTAGCATAATATTATCTATATAAGATATTATATTTATCAATCTCTAATCCTTATCTTAAAAAATTCCAGAACCTTTTTTTTCCTAAAAAACTCTTCCAAGTTATTTAATCTTTGTAATGTAAATCTTTTTTAATAACACAATTTTTATTTTATTATTTTCCTGTTATATAATCTATGTTTTAATATATTTATTATCTATAACTTAAATTTCATTTATCAATAAAATCTCATTCTATTATTCTCTTATTTAATATTAATGTTTTTATATCTAAACTAATCATAATGTTGGATCGACAGGGTCGATCAAGCTAGTTTTCAGCAAGTGCTAGTTGGTCGAGAGGTCTGTACAGATGGTATGTATATTGTAGTTACTCTTCTCGTATTGTCTACTAGTTTTTACGGAAGCGCTGGCTACATATATGTTGGCCGCTAACACTACATAGATCCTATGTGTGTTAGCCATCTGGCATACTAACACTGCCGTGGTGTCCCAACACATAATTATTGATTTTTTGATATAATTAATAATTGTTAATAAGTAACATATCAGTTAAAGTTTTTTCTTTTTAAAGTAGATTTAATAATATGTTTTCTATATTCAAAATCCAATATCTTAGTTGATAATGAAATATTTAATAACTAGATATAGATGCTATAATAAATAGAATCTAAAGTTGCTTTTTATTTTATATAGTAGAGAT
The DNA here is from genome assembly GCA_021527025.2 of Geoglossum cookeanum. Classification (NCBI taxonomy): domain Eukaryota; kingdom Fungi; phylum Ascomycota; class Geoglossomycetes; order Geoglossales; family Geoglossaceae; genus Geoglossum; species Geoglossum cookeanum. The sequence goes on from JAJDFF020000154.1 coordinate 52,953, forward strand.
TCTTAACAAGATATAGGTAATAAAATTAAAAACAATACAAAAGCAAGTAACCAGCTATATCCTTTAAAAATAATAAAGATAGTAAGGAGGATAACAATGAGAAAAAAAAAGTAACTTGAAAAGTGATTGTATTATAGTTAAGTGTTACTAATATATGAGAATCACCACTAGTTATTTCAAATTCTACATTATAAGAATAAAGCTTCCTCTTTATTTTGCAAAAGCAATTGACTCGATTTATGGCCTCCTACATGACTAGATTCTCCATTTAGACATTGAATTAATGTCTTATATGATACACCAAACTCAACACTTATAGTACCTACCATATTAACTTTAATTTTCTTTATTGCATCAAGTGCTTATGTAATTTGAGCATCAGTTTCAGCATATTTAGCACTTCATTTTCTTACCATAATGGGCGATGGTGATGTGATAGTTGATGCAGTCGTGAAATTTTGGTCGAATCGCCACCCCAAACTCTACGGGGAGAACCACATACAGTGGGCGATCAAACTAAAGGCCGAGTAGAATACGCGAAAACACGTCTTAATTCTCAACACACATCTTACAACCATGCCTCTACACACACCTCTAGGTCCGACAAGTGCAAATGTACCCGGTCGCTCAATACCCATCACCCAAGCACTTGCACCGCCCAAGCAAGGCATTCCCGCCCGGATCTAGAACCACAAGTCTTTCCAAGGCAGCAATCCACCGAATTATAAAAAAATCGCTTTTTGAATGGGGTGTTACGGTTTGAAATCGCTATTGCAAAGAGGTTGGCTGCTTAAACTGGATTCAGGGAAAGAAAGGTATGCCCAAGTAAAGTCTAAATTCAAAGCCCCTATCATTCATGGTGCCGCGGTCTTTGTACAACACCTATGTTACCGCGTTATGTATGAGTAGAAATTAGTAACTCCAGTTTGTCCAGACTGGTCATATCGGGGTGGCTTTTCGATATCTATGCATTATTTTCAGTGTAATGGTGGCTTTATATTCATTCCATCCATTCCGGTAATTTTTCTCTTACAAACATCACGGCGGCTTCTCCATGGAGAGTTTAATGACTGCACTACTATAAAATAATGATACTATGCTACTATTATTATTATTTTCTTCCTCTGCAGTAACCACCTATATTCTGGGTGTTTAATATCGCCACGGAAGGATTATCGTTCTGGAATATATTGTTGCTGTGCGTGTGGTGGGGTTTTGCAAGAATGGGTGGTTTTGGCCACCCCCCACCCAACTCTACCATAGAAGTAATTATCCTAGTTTCAAACGACACCCCAAGCAACATTCGAAAGGCCCAAGATTCCGTTCCGCTCCAGGCACGGAAAAAACCCCCAGCTTCTTCCCGGCAACGCACTCTCTCAAACACCAAAAGCTCAAAGATGTCGAGATAACTAACAAAAGTCACATTGAATCTCACAAAGTCACATCAGGGATTGAATTACACAGCCATCCATCCATCCATCCATCCATCCAACCAACCAACCCCCCGGCGCCACTCAAACCACCGCCAGAAAAGCCCAACCCCAATCACCTTTTCAAAACCCAATCACTCCGCCGCCGCAGCCGCACACGCAACCTCGGAACCGCTCGCATCGCGCCTATAGCCCGCCAGATTCCCATCCGCATCGCGCTTGTAGTAGCAGGCCAGCTGTTTTTTTTCGGATACTACGTTAGTAGTGCTAAAAGGGGAATTGGGTTTGGTTGGGAGGTGGGGAAGGGGAGGTGAGGGAAAAAAAAAAAAAAAAAGGTGGGGGGGTCACTGACGTTCTCGCTCTTGAGGGGGGAGGCGGCGATTTGTGTGGTCATGAGGAGGCCAGTGAGGGTGAGGATGAGGGTTTGGAGTGTGAAACGCATGGTTGTTTTTTTTTGGGGTTTTTAGCGGGTTGGCTTAGTAAGTAATCTTGAGATTTTTTGCCGTTGTTGTCGTTGTTATTGTTGTTGTTGTTGTTGGTAGTGGTGGTGGTGGTGGTGGTGGTCGGGTTGGGGGATGTGCGTTGTTTATATGCCCTCCCAAAGCCTACCCCGTCGATTCCCAAGGCAATAATAGGGGGCGAACTTCCCCCTTTGGCCATGGACCGACCCGTCAACGCTCCGGTGGTGAGAGGTTCCAAGCCCCCTCCCGCGTTCCGCGCTGCGTCTCTCCGGAGCCTGTATCTAGGCCTAATGTCCGTCTATCCGTATGACCTTTGTAAATGCCGCGGACAAACCCCCTACTAGGAACGAGTACGACAGCTGGATATCCTGCCCTGGCTGTCCCGGGGTTCGTGGGTAGGTTGGACTTTCCCTGTAACGCGTAGATTTGACTTTTTGTGGAACCCCTGTGGCTGGCGGGTTCTCCCGAGGCTGAAGGTTCCGTGTGCAGCTGATCGAGGGGCCCGAGGGGGATAGGAGATCCCCTTGCAGCTGTGCTCTTCGTATTATCTATCCCTGGGCTCATGTGCAACCAATGCGGTGAGGGGGTTCAGCTTATGGCTCCGAGGTCTAGCCGTCGAATCTTGCCATGGAATTTATCCTCTTCTACTTCTATCATCTCCACGGGAACTAGAGCTATTTTACGCTACTACTATCAAACTGCCCTTACCAGTCATCCATCGACAATGTGGCCTTCCAAGAAAACACAATACTCTCTCTCACCAGAGCCCGAAGATGAACTTTGTGATGACGAGTCCAAAACCGGCCTAATTTCCCAGCAGACGTCGCGGGAAAAGAGAGAAATCGGCATCTTCAGACTTCACGCTGGGTTTGCCTTGGTCCATATAGTCATCGCTATGCTATGGATATCGGCTTTTTGGACGCATGCTCCCCTCTGCCGTCGGGACCCCGGGCTTCTAAGGCCCCTGGAATTGCGTGAGTACTTTTTTCACCATTGCAAAATTTGCTAGATAGTATGGGGGTCCACGATGCTGACAGCCCGAGCAGCCGCCGCCGCAGAGGCTATCGAGTACGAAACTGTCGTGTTCAAAATCAGTGGAGGCGGTACTCGCGATGACCCAGTGACGCCATATGAAGGCCCTCCCACACCAGAGAAAGACATGCGGTGGTACGAACTAATTGACGGTCAGCATTTCAGCTAGAAATCTCCATCATTCTTCTATGAACTCAGGCTAACAGTTAGTTTTGGTATTGTAGTTGGGATGATATCGCTCACCCCAGAAATGAACAAGACCCTGAGACACCCAACCCAACCCGCGTCAAAGGAGGATAATACACCATTAGTGCAGTTGGACGTTTTCCACCAACTCCACTGCTTGAACTCCATCAGGAATATTGTATATGGGACCAACCCGTGGTACAACCCCAACGACCGACAAGACCAGATCCACATTGGTATGTAATCCCCCTCAACGAGGCCTAACCAACCAGATAGATACTAACCTGTTCTGTCCCCCACTCAGACCATTGCCTCGACTACCTCCGCCAGGTATACTCCACACTATACTATTCCCCTCAAAACAAGGCCAGGACTAACAAAACCCCCACCCGGCAGGTCCTTATGTGCCACAGCGACGTCACACCCATAACGCACAAACGGCGACGACCAGGCTTCAACCCCGTACTCTCCGACTGGGTGCCCAACTTCGCCGTGCCGCACACATGCCGGAATTTCCAAAAGATCCACGATTGGGCAAGCAAGTTCAATACGAGCGGGTATGTGATTGAGGCTTGGCCGGGGCTGGATCCCATTGCGGAGTTGAGGGTGGGAAAGGAGAAGGAGCAGGGGGAGGGGGCTTAAGTGAAGGAAACGAGATGCGGTTAGAAAGGCGCTGGTGTATAGATAGATAGCTGCTGCGATTGAATAAACAAACCGTTCCATACCAACCCATTCCAGCCAGTCAAACGTCCAGCCAAAATACACGCATCCCAAGAAACCACATAGCCTCCACACCCTTCGTGTTCGGCGCCAGCCACCCAGACGGAAACACTCATTTCAACCCCATCCTCGGGCACCACCGCCGTTCAGGGGGGCCTCTAGCCTCGACCCCGTGTTCTCCTCGGCGAAAGCCCTAAATCCAGTTCGCTGGCCGGGGGTTCGGGCCCCGCAAATCGTCTATTTCGTTTTCTTTTTTTTTTCAGCGCTTTGTTTTTTCTTGAAATGCCAGGGGGTGGAGAGAGGCGGGGTGCCGAGTATGGGTTCCTGCATCTGTGGGGTCGGGAGAGAGCCGCGGTGATGCTGTCGTCGGGCCAGGAAGCGATCTTTGCTGCTGCTGCTGCTCCTGGCCGTGTGACAGCACACATGCTTGTCTCCGGCTCGACACGACGCAACACAACACGACCCATCGCAACAAACCGCCCAACCCCCAGAGCGCGAACGGGATATCCATCCCCAATCCAAAACAGCCGCAAGACAAGTTTGATGAGAGTATCGCGCACGGGACCCACCTCCAACTGGTCAACACGTCCGATTACCTAACCCGGCCAGCGGAACCCCCCAGAAGGCAGGCGCAGCAGCAGCTCAGCCTCCCCGAGTATTTCCAAATATACGCCCCCACCCACCAGCAGATAAAACACCCCCGTTATCCCGTATAGCTAATATCTGAAGCAAGCTGAAGAAAATAAATGCTCGTACGGTACGCGCCGTTGGTTTTTTAAATCTTTTTTTAAATTCTTTTTTTTTTTTTTTTTCATTGCGCCCAATCAAATCCCTGCCCGACAATAAACGTTCGTGGTGAAACGGATATTAAGCAGGCAGGCGGGATGGGTTCGGGCGCGCCCGACACCTGGGTGGCGCGTGCGATGTGATTGATTATGTGCGTACATGCAGACAGGCAGGCAGGGTGCGGGTCTGGCTTGCGTTGGTGGAGCTGCCACGGCCATTTTCTCGGTGTTTTCTTTTCTTTTTTTTTTAATTTTCTTTTTCAGGGGCCCGGCGATTTGCCGATATGGGCGGGTAGGGCTGGTTTTGTAAGGGTAGTAGTCTAGGGGGGTTGGATGAACACGCCCACGGCCCACGGTTTCTCTTCGGCTGCGCTTTCCTGTTTCCCACCGCCCGCCGATTCGTCGCGGGGAACTACCCTCGCCCCTGTGACGCACTGACGTCTGGCCACAAATGGCAAATAGTAGGCCCCGCACAGCCCTCCCTTGGATACATCTCGTGTTGTCGTACGTCGGCGCTGGGGTCGCCGTTGCTGGGGGCATGTCAACTCAGCTTCGCTCGATACTCGTCGCCCTCTTCAGGAATAGTCTCATTCTTTCCATTAGGGTTCTGTCAGGGGAAGGGAATGCCGGAGCCCGCGGAGAGCCGCTGAGCTGGGCTCCTGATCCTTAGTTTCGAAGGGGGGGGGGGTGTTCCCCAAGAATCCCCAATACCTCCTCCCACATATCGTCAATCCTCGAGAGATAGAGCGCTACCCAACATCGCCATGTCGAGGGTATCGAGGTAGGTGCCTTCTACTACAGCAACTTCTATGTATCTAATAGACCTAGTTACATCTCATCATTCCTGACCGAGCGCGCTGAAGACTCCTACGTCGCCATCTCAAACGATGAACCTGGAGTGGACCCTCAACCAGACAATGAAAAGGCATTACGTCCTACTACTAGCAACGCCACCACCAGCGAGCACCAAAAGCTCCTCAAACAATGCTTCATCTACATTATTCTCTCCATCCTCTTTATAATAGCGTCCACCACAATCATCGTCTCAAAAGGCACATCGAAATGCCGAACCGGACCAACCACAGCGCCAACCCCCCTCCCTCAAACCACCGCACAAACCATACCCAACCCAACGCCCCGAAACGCCTCCATCGACTGCGGCAAAAACGCACAAACCGCGCGCGAGCGCCATTGCCACTTCGACTTCATCTCCTTCACGTGGCTCCGGCACGAATGCTACGACCACGAGCTGACAGAGCAATTCAGCCGCGAGAAAAACTGGCAATGGTCACTGGACGCCAACGGAACGCAGCTGGTCAGCGAGCAGCAGATCCGCAACGGCGAAGTCGACGTCGGCTGGGTGACGTGGGAGTACCACCTGACGCATTGCCTGTATACCTGGAAGAAACTAAACAGAGCTGTGACGAGGGGCGCCCCGATAGATGGCTATATTTCTAACATCAACCACACGAACCATTGCTCGAAATTGCTGCTCGCAAGGGGCGATGACATGCAAGCTTGGAATAGCGAGTTTTTCGTGCAGTATCCCGCGTGCTACTTGTAAGACTAGGCGCGCAAAAGGGAATTCTCCGTCACTCTAGGGGGAGGGGGGCTTATATATCTCATTTCAATGTTTTCTCTCATACATCCCGACCCACATCCATCCCCACAATGCGTACATACAGAAACGTAGTCTTGCCGTTAAACATCCCGTTCCCATTTGCTGCACACATGTGGGGGGGGGGGGGGGGAAAGAAAATGGTGATAAAAAAAAAAAATAAAACTATTGGGATTGTCCACAAAATTTAAAAAATTTTTATTTTATTGTATTGTATTTTATTATATATATATATTTTTCTTTCCCCTCAACGCGCTCCGTAGATAGAAGAGATATATATATATCCAGTTTGTTGGGGATATAAAACCACTTTTTTATTTTTATTTTTACCCCCCATTCTCCTGAGCAAGGTTCTACTACTTCCCGTCTAGTGTGTGTGTGTGTCGCGGTTAAGCAGCATACTTACTTGCTCGGGGGGCGTGTAAACGGCATAGTCTAATGGGGTTTGGAATTAAGAGCGGGGAGTAAAAAAAAAAAAAAAAAAAAAAAGCGCGGTTGCATACCCCCCTCCCCCCCCCCCCCCCAATGATAGTGGTGAGTACTAAGGGGGGTTTAGTTAGGTGTCTTCTTCTTCTTCTTCTTCTTCTTCTTCGTCCGGTCGCGGTTGCAAACTTGGAAAAAAAGTAATAAAAAAATTAAAAAAAAACGTCCTGTGTGTCAGGGAGGTCTGTCTGGGGGGGTGGGGGGGAGGGGTACCTCAAGCCTACAGCCTCGCTGGCACATGGGTAATCGTATACATCTATCGTTTGTGTACCGAGCAAGCACATGAGTTTATATTTGGGGGGGGGGTTGGTTGGTTTTGGAGTAGTAGTAGCAGAAGTTGCGGTGGTGCGGCAGGGTGCGTAAAAGATTTCGTTATTTATTCATTTATTCATTTATTTATTATTTTTTTCTTCATCTCTTGCCCCGTCTGTCTCTTCCAAGGCCAGACGGAGACTGACAGAGAGCTCAGGGTTTTTATATGGAGCTCTCTGGCTGGGGGTTTTTTTTTGGGGGATTCGAGACTGGGATGTGTTGGTGGCGTTGGTCTGGATGGATCTACGTAAAGGTCTTGTTGCAGAGCGTGCTTGCTTGCTTGGGTGGTTAGTGGCGGAGGAGGGTCTGGTTTGTTTGTTTGTTTGGCGGGGAGAGGATGGGATGGGATGTGGCTATCTATCGGGTTTGAGAGGAGAGTGGGAGAAGCTGGTTCTTTTTTCTTAATTCATTTGTCTCTATTTTTTTTTTCCGTGTGGGCAACAGTATGTGAGGAATGCTGTTGGTTAGTGATGGCGTCACGAGGGGTAAACTCAATCAATAGTCGCAACAAGGGGCTCGTAGTTATTTTTTATATGGTCTAGCGGGGGTCGCCCACTTTTTGTAGCTTGAATTCTAAGTCTCTATTGTCTAGTTCATATTCGCACCCGTCTATATTGTGATTATCCTCTTTCAACAAATAAATGCAATGGCCCAATATCCGAGCGTTTCCTAACCACGACAGCATCCTCGCGAAAAGTAAATAGATGAGAATGCAGTAGCTAAAGGAACGCAATATATAGCGTGAAGATCGCAATCTAACCTCTGTGTGTTGAGCTTCCGGCTGGAATTCTGGCTGCAGAGTTGTGACCGGAGTTGCATCCTCGCATCGATGCTCTCGCGGATGCATTCTTGCAACAGACATTTTATCGGTCATACCACAGGATGCATCCTTTCTTTGTGTTTGTTTAAGTCGATCTCGCGGAAAAACCCCTTCCCACCAATCCTGTTGCAGCCGGGTGCGTCGCACGGGAATTCAGACTCGTCGTGCACTTTCCGCATGTGTTCCGTGTATTCCGATCGTCTGTTGCTATGCTCGCTACAGTCTGGCTTTGGACACGCAAAATAACCGCTTGCACGGAAGGTGAATAGTGAAGGTCGGGGTGTTGTCGCCACGCGGTGGTAGTTCCTTGTGTGCTGCGTGAGGTGATCCTTCCGCTTGAAGCCATTTGCGCCCCTGTACCTCCGGCAGTGGGTGCAAGGGTATGTTGGGGCAAGTTTATCGTGTTTCTTGCGGTGTCTTTTCATGACATCATGTCTAGTAAACACGGACTGGCATTCGGGGAATTGGCAATGGTACGACGCGTGTACTGTCTCCCGGCTGTGTTGATCGAGGCTGTTATAGGAAACAGCCTCATACCCGCAGTTATGACAATTGAAGTTCCCGATATCGCGTCCGTTCCTAGGTGTCATCCGTTAGTGTGTGCTTTCGCGACTATGAGTTCTAGGGGACCCACGAATCGGGGGTGAAGGATGGTTGGGCTGGAGGGATCTGGTCTCCGTGTTGACTGGGACCCTCGATTGTGGACTCGGATCCAATCGATTGGGTACGGGTGGCTTCCGGACCTATATGTCCTGGAGTCTGGCTAACCTCGAGGCCTTCCAGGATATCTGCCTGGGCCTCGAATGGCCAGTCGAAGGGGGGCGGGGTCAAGCCGGATACAAAGTGGTGCTCGAGGCCAGCTGTTGGGCAGGAGGGGTTCTCGTCTCTATTTCCGAGGGAGAGCGGGCAAGGTCTGAAGTTTGAATGTTCATGCGAAGGAGGCGCCAGGAAGTCGTCGGGGAATCCTCCTAGATTTGCACCGAAGTACTGGGAATCGGTGTCTGCCTGATTGGTGAGAATCGCAGGGGTGTGAACACGAGGCACGCTGTGCCGGATAGGATCACGCCCTTTTTGTTAGCAAGTCTCTTTTTTTTTTTGGCTCACCTGGCTGAGCTCTCCATGGCGATCGGGGGGCACAGTGCGGAGTAACGGCGGGGTGCCCTATTGCTGCGGGGTGCGAGTGCGGGTGGATGGTGGGTTTGGCGGGAGAGGATGGCAGCTTCAGGCAGCGACAAAAAGGCGATAAACGCTCCGATTTTGCGTAGACACTGCTGGGAGCGTGGGGTTAGACTTAAGCTGCGAGTTGGGGGGACAATGCCGCTCTAACCCCTGGTTTTGCTGGTAAAAAGGGCGGAGTGTCCTCCCGCCCTTTTTCCACCAGCGCCTTCCGTGTCCAGCGGGGAAGCCAAAATTCCGCGTAGCACAAGGTCGCTGTTCCATTGAGCCGTCTGCATCGATCCACCGATCCAGCCTGGTTACCACTACGCCAATGTGAAACCGGGCTTACCGGTCCGGTTGGAACACAGCAAACTCATCCAGCGGAAAAACCCAAACCCCGCCTCCTGGCTCCGGTCGCCAAAGCCCCCAGCTCCCAGGTCATGAGGGAATGGGTGTCTGGGGACACGACCGGGCTCCGACCTGTTTCGCTAGATATGCCTCTATGAATTAATTAAATTCGCTAGCCAGTCCTCTAGACGTGGGGAAACCTTTTTCGAACCCTCTGGCGTCTGCTTGTCGAGTGTGCGGTGGGTGCGTGTGAGCAAAGCGACGTCTGGCGTGGCTGTGCCCGAATTTATTGAAGTCGGGCTTCTCGCTGGGTTTGCCTATGTCGTGTACTCAGCCGGTGGCAATACGCACCGTATGAGTGAGAATGGCATGTTGGTGTGGGGTTTGTCTGCACAGACATTCACAATGTCTGCGCAGACATCCGCGTTGTCAACGAGGACACCCAGTGTTCTTGTGAGAACACGGTATCACGAAGAGAGAAGAAGGTAGGTACAGGAGATAAGGCCAAGTATTTATACCCCGGCCTTGCTTGGTTAACACTATGTGAACAAAGCTCAGAAGATGAGTAGCTAAACGTGTTGGAATGTTCCTAGGTGTATCGCTTAGGGGCATGCGACCGGGCTGGAACTGTTACATGTAGAACTCCCGATAACACGCCCTAGACGAAAGCCTAATAAGCCCCTCCCTCTTCTTCGCAGCTTCGGAGAGGAATGGGATTCAGATATTTTGGTACGGGTAGGTGGGGTGGATGGACTACGCCGATGTTCATAGATTTGGGTTTTCTTCGCACGGACTGTGGCGGACTGACAGACTAGAGGTAGTATCGCTTTCTTCAGCAGGCTAAAAGAGGGCAGGGAACCGGAGCTTCCGAGTAATTTTTTTTTATTTCATGAGTCTGAGATTTGGATGTGTATCCTAAGATGGTAGAGGAACGCATTACACTAATCTTGAACCCTATTTCGCATGTCGACGTAGTGTACGGCGTACCGTAAGACTAGGTTATACGGTACGCCATTGTTAGAGATCCGCCAGCTGATGCACACTGCCGAAGAAAAGGTGAAGACTCCACTTTACATGACAACATCAAGATAGATGACCAAATACTCCTGCCACGAAAGTCATATTGTCCCATCTATCACCCTGCCCAAGTATTCGAGAAACATCCACATCTCCTCCCTGCGTCTCTGCATCGAGACTGTGAGGCCTAGCGCTAGGCGGTCGTTCACACTGGGCGGGGAACTGAGGTGGCGCATCAGCATGGCTGGGAAGTCTGCATGAGCGTCATTGAGTGACAGGCTTTCTGGTCTGGGACATTTATTAGTGGACTCTTATGGTGAGTGAGAGAGCTCATAGTGGGTTGGATAGCCCGTGGAGGTGATTGGGGGCAAGAGGGACAAGGTCAAATATCCAAAGGGCGAGAGATATTTACCCCAGTGTTCTGCTGCTTGTAGAGTTGGAAGGCATGTCTCCCTGCTATGCTATGGCGGGTACTGCTGACGCTGTGCAGTGGTGATGCTAGCGGGTTGGTTGGGCGCGACGAGTAGGCAACTTATCTCGATATCTGGGAGGAGATTGTCTCTAGCTCCTGAACTCTTCATTCTAGATCTATCGATCCGGCGGTCGATGGGCTATTTATCTCTACGAGACATACCATCCCCTGCCAGAAGGCAGGTTGCTCAAACTAGTCTGGCGAATTACTCTGGCGAACTCCTGCGCGCCTTGCGCAGTCCGCCCCTGGCGCCCCCGCCGCCACATGCCCTCGCGAATGTGTTCTGCACGCAGCTGCGCATCTGCAGAACGAGGTCATGGGGGCGACGATATTACTGCTTACTGTTTCATCAGGCAATCTACTAGGTACTGGTAGAACTATTCTGACTGGTTTCGCAGAGGAGTCAGCAGCTTTCGCTGGATTAAGAGAAGGCTCACAACGAAGTTGTGCGTGTATATGTACTTGCCGATCGATCCATTTCATGAGCTGATTACAGATATAGATCTATACCACGATTTCCGGTATTTATTACTTTATCTTTGCTGGGTTACACTCGTCCTTGGTTTCTACGCTCATAAAAGATAATTTCCTGAGTCTTAATCTCAGGTACGCGCCGATAGTGGTGCGTGCTGTACAGAGGGGGCCAAGCGGAGTAATGTGCTAGAGCCGTGTTATGCGACCACATCTTCCCTCCAGAGGCAACTCACTTAATCAGAGTGGCGGTACGGCGCTGTGGCTTGACCTCAGTGGCGCAGAATGGGGTGCGCAGAGGGCGTAATGCGCAGTTGCGTGTTCCTCGCAACGCAGCGCGTCTTGGCTGGGGGCTGCGACACTTGGGTTTTACACACCGGCCAGCCTTCTCGGAACAACCAAGTGCTCAAGATGGATACCTATTCGCAAGGGGACATCGATATAGAAGACCTCCTCCATGGCGACGGCTCTATACCTATCCTTGATGGACATCGGCCGAAAATGCCCGACAAGGTTCGAGAGGTTCGGGAGGTTCGAGAGGTGGTGTATAGGGTACCCCACCGTGTCCGTATTCCCGCTGCTTCATTTTCGACCTCCAAGTCGCATTCCTCCAACTCGCAATCCTCTTGCCCTCACTTGTCGTTTTCCTCGTCCAAGGGCTCTCTACCGGGCGACCAAACCAACTGTCTACGGGAGCCTACGGACGCGGACGCTGTTCCGCGATACTTTCCGAAAATTACCCACGCAACTCCACCGGACAACAGGACCAGTCCTGCGTACGAGCCAATGTAAGTATTGCCTTGAGGAGGGTTGGCTACGCTAATACGGCAGACGATATTTGGACACTCCACTCACGGTCAGGCAAGTGGATGTTGTGAGTGTTAGCTAATTGGATATTCTGAAAATCTGGCAGGCCATTTTCCGACGCTGTGCTTGGTACCGGGTGAGTACTGACGTCTTTGGAGGATCGACACTCTAAAACGTGAAGCAGGTCATTTTGCGGCAATATGTTTGAGTTGGGGTAGGTCCCGTCTGTCAGTACAATGGGCAACGCTAAAATTTTCCTAGCCCGTTGTTTGATATTCCGCCAGGTCCCGAGTAAGTGCCCCTTTATTCAATATCATCGACTCCGCTAAATGCCCTACAGGCCTTTTTTCCCCGAACTTGGGCAAGTACCCTGCCGCTACTTCAGGTCAATTCGGTGTGCTAACTCCCGGAAGGCCATTTCTAGCTGAGTTTAGGTACGTGCCGGAGGCCTAACACAGGCTGGCCGACCGCACTAATAGTCGCTAGACCACCAACCCCCCCAAGCCTGGGTGTAGCCAGGCCAAGTCGCCTAGCCACACTAAATGTCTCTTAGGCCTAGACCACAAACTCCGCAAGCGTCCGCTTCCCCTGATAAACCGGATTTGGACGGCGCAGAAGCCACAGACCAGTCGGCTGACGACGAAGCAAATTCCCCTCACTCAAGCGGTGAAACCGACTACGAAGATAGCCTTCTGGGATGCACAGGGTATGCCGGCTCATGCTGCGAACAGAGCGTCAACGAAGAAGAGATTATAAGGCCCATCCTTGACCCTGTGAAGCGAGCCTTGATTGACCGTGTGATGGTCGAGTTTCGTGCTTTGTTTGAGGCGAGCTGGACTACAAATGCCACGCAACAAGCAGCATCCGGAAGCCACCCACACAATTCATCCCATGCCCAGACTTCTGGGAACTCATCGAAATCCAGCCTTCCTACCGGTAAGAACGGGAAACATCGCATGGCACACAGAGATATTGGTGGACCCGATGACGACGACGATGACAACAATCACCCTAAGCGAAAAAAGGTGAACTCGACTCCACCAGATACAACTAATGATGGGCTAAAACTCGCGTGCCCATTCCATAAACATGACCCCCGGAAATACTGTACTAATAGTGTCACTGGAATCACATACCGCGCGTGCTCTGGGCCAGGCTGGGTTAAAGTAGGTCGTATAAAGTGGGTTAAGCACCGATAGATACTCCCGCTTTCCAGGAATGTGCTAACGGATCTTGTAGAGAGCATCTGTATAGGAGACATCGTGCGCCAATCCAATGCAGGAGATGTTGGAGCACATTTAACAACGAACTTGAGCTCCAAACCCACGTTAGAGACGCCGACGGATGCGAACTCCGACCAGAGCAGCCGATAGAAGGGATTACTGAAAAGATGGCGGGGGAATTGAAGTGTAAGAAGAAGATAAACCCGGATCTGGATGAGGAGGGGAAATGGAAGAACATCTATGAAATCCTGTTTCCGGATGAATCCATACCAACGCCCTGTAAGCACCCAGAAACGACGGCTGCATCCCCCCCTACGTACATCAGTCTGACGGATCTTACTAGACTATGAACCAGCTGAGTACAGCGACCCTGGATCGCCTGCTTCCAGGGCAATCGCGAATTATGAAGAATTCTCAAAACGCCAACTCCCGCATCTCGTGAGACGCCGGCTTGAAGCCGCCGCCGAGGACGAGGCACTGACTATCGAGGAAAAACTGAAGACCATTCTCGTTGACATAGTCAAGGACTGCCAAGGATTCGTGTATTTGTTGTACCAGCGACACACGGGGAGCACAGAAGCAACCGATGCCGACCCTACCGACACAACCCCGTCACTACCATCCTCCCAAACAAACACAGCCGCCCACCAAGAACCCCAAACCGGCATCATGAACGAGACGGTAACATCAGTGTTCCATCCAAACACGCCCCAGGGCAACATCAGCGCGCGCTGCCCCGAACTCTCACCCAACCCGCCAACCTTCCCACAAGCCCAGGGCCAACCCAGCTCCTCCGAGTCGGGCTACGGCAGCCTCCAATCCGCATGCAAATGCCGCTCGTCCTGCCACTGCGGCGCCGCCGAGTTCCCCGATGAGTCCAGCCCGACCAACACCGGCGACGAACCTCTTCCACCCGAGCCCCTGGCCGAGGATAGCGATTGTTTTGGGCTGTTTCTTACTGACTGGGCGAATCAGTGATGCTGGCCTGAGCGTGGTATCTAGCCCGTTGTGTACATGTACTTGTACAAACGGATCGCAGGAAGTCAGTAATAATAGATAGTTCCTATTCTGTATTATCCGTTCAATTCAACACTACCGCGCGCTATTAGTCGCTTTTAGACGTGCTTTCCATTCCATGTCTGCACGACCCAAGGGGGGTTTCTGCCCAACACTTGGACCCTGCGCCCCAGGGCGGGGGGTTTCGTTCTGCACCCCATCACGGTTTTACGGTATGCCAAACAAACACAACCCAGTGCTTGAAAGAAACGACATGACGCAAAAAAAAAACCGCTGAATTTCTCCACAACAGACTAACCAACATGGCGCCAAAGTCCCATCCAGTAGAAGGAAACGCTTGGGACCTAACACCACCCCCCAATCCCAACAACAAAAAACCAACACCGAGCCCGCCTCTCCAATGCTTGATACCCCCTCTCTCTCTCTCTCTCTCCGGCAAACCCCTCCCCCCTCCCCCCCGTTCATAGCAGAGACAGCAGAACAGAATGGGCGCTGGTAGCGGCGACTACACCTTACACGACAAACTCGATTTTCTACCAAAAGGCCCAACTCCTCCTACATGTGGCCGCCTACATCGCACGAACAGGGGTTCCGGACAGTCTGGGGAAATGTGAGTGGTCTCTGCGCCACATAGCGCCAGCCAACTGCTACAAATATCCGCTTTTACGCATCGTGAGCTGACTAAATCCCCGGGTCGAAGACGTAAAATCGGCGGTCGATGTGAGCTCGGTGTTCTCGCTACGGAGGGGCTCGTAGGCCGGTCTGGTAATGACCTTGTGTTTGTCTGTGCTGGTAGCGCCTTTCTATTCGGTTGTTTCCTTGGGTTGTGAGTGGAGGTCTCGAGGGGTGTTGGTGGTCTAGGGGTTAGAGGGGTGGTGTGGATTTATTCGACTCTTTCATCTCCTTTGGTAGATGGGAGATGTTCTTATTGTTTGCAAGAACCCGTATGTCGCTTTTGGAGCTCTACTCTACTCACAGGGGGGTGATGTGGGAAAGGGTAAATTAGAAATTTCTAAAAAACCCCGAATACCATGGGTCTGACTATTTTCCAGTATCTCAACCCGATTGACAGCGGGTCCCCGAAGAGAAGAAACGTAAATATAGACTTCGTCCACCCCTATTGTGTAGACCCAAGACATGAATTCAAAACTGCAACCTGCCAAAAATAAGGGTTACCCACATTGGCTTCAACTAGCCTTCCTCTCGATAATCCTTTGGTCCAATTTCGGTGCAATCCCTCTAGCCCACCCAGCAGCACCATCTTCGCTACCATCAACCATACCCACCTCGCCTGGCGATATCCCGGCAGCGTGTAGCCACTTGTTAGTGTACTTTCTAGCAAGGGCATTGGCGCGCTCGTGTCCAAGAGATGCAGTGGATAGTGAGGCTTGAATGCCGTGTTCGCGATCGTTATTATTATCGCCGCCCATCTCAATAAATAGACTAGAAGATACTGTGGCCTTGGTGCTGCCTTTCGGCGAAGACGCAGCTGAAGTTTCATGGACACTCCCGCCTTCGCTCATTTTTTCCACAACACCACCCCACAAACGGTCAAGGCTCTTGCCCCAGCGGCCCCACCGCCCTATGACTTTCAGACCCATAAAGTACTGACGAATGATAGTACTGAGTAGGAGTCCATTTTCCTCATCCACAATTTCTTCCGCTTCTCCGCCCTCACTCTTGACGAGTAAGGAAGCGTATCCATCCTTCCCCCTAGCCATATAACCTCTAGTTGCCAAGGTGTATTTCTTGTCTGGTTCAATAGGGCCTCCTTGGATAGAAGCCCATAAGACACGCTTCCCGACAGGCAGGGAAATGTCAAACTCGAATGCAATGTTGGACACTTGGGGAAATCTGCCTTCCAGGGCTGGAAGATTGGAAACCCCGTTCTCTAATGCGGCAGTTAAAGCCCTTCCGCTGACGCGAAGGCACACGACTGGATCCTCGAACGGGAAACAACTCATGATATCTCGGATTTTCAGCACTCCTGGAGGATATACTTGGTCGCCCCGAATCGTTCCTGATGCCATGATGGCGCAGTCAGCGGCATAATAGAAGCGCATGAGATCACAGATAAAATTCCCGAGGTTGGATTCCGCTCGCCGTACGGTGGTAAAGCGGCCATCTAGAGGAACGGCCGTGTAGCCAATTGGTCTTTCAAGCTTAGTCTTGAGATTAGACGTTAGTCCCTCAACCAGGGAAACTGTAGCAGGGTCTTCGGGGATGTCGTGAGTAACGTCGGAACGGGAAATGTTAAACATCCAACTTCGGCCTCCGTCACTCTTTCTCCATGCTTCGATGTAGCTCAGCTGCTTGAAATCGCTTCCCGATCGGAGGATATGAGTGCCATTGACGACCTGGTGGTTGTAGTAGTGATCATGACCGCCAAGAATAATGTCAATAAGCCCGGGTGGCGTATTTGTTGCTAACTTGACGTCGTTGGGCTCTCGCATATGAGTCACCGCAACGATGATATCAGCTCCTTGTTCTCGCAATACCGGCACAATCTCCTTCGCTGCTGCGGCTGCAGACTTGTATACAAGGCCTGGTGGAAGCGAGTTGATTGTATCTAACCATTCCCGCTCTACGAGACCGACCACACCAATCTTGATCCCATTAGACGCGGTTAGTACCAATGTCTTTGCACATCCACCGAGTGACACATCCGTTCCTAGGGCAGGGTCTAGGACATTTCCAAGGAGCCATGGGAATGTACATTTAGACGTCAGGTGGCGAAATATTGCAACACCAAAGTCGAGATCGTGGTTCTAGAGGCACCATCGCTAGCGAGATTTAGCCCTGGTTTTCTGCCAATGCAAAAGCTTTCTCAACGTATAAGCAAGTGTTACGCACGCCTACGCATGCCACATCTGTCCCAATGCCATTGAGTACCGGTATCATGTGCTTCCCCTTTGTCACCGAACTTTCTAGACTAGGGTTGAACGCATCGCCCGAGAAGAAGGTGAGCAGTGCAGGCTTGTCCGCGAAGGAGGGGTCGGATCGATAGTGGTTTACCAGGGACTGGAAGCGGGCAGCACCACCAACGGGGTCCCGCGAACCAGACTCGATGTGGTAGACGTCGTTGTAGTGGAGGAAGCGCAGATCAGGCGAACTGGAGGCAGACTGAGCTATGATAGGTGTAGATGATGGAGGAGACATGAGGAAACAATCGCAAGTGGTGGCAGTTCTGTAGGCTTTTCCCGAGGATAGCGTCAACGATGTGAGTGAGTTTGTTCTGTCGGCTTCGTTCGCTGGAGTGAGATGGTGAAGTGAAGTTGGAAACGGACCAAACCGCTTACGTAAGCAGGGTTGCCACGTCAACTCTGTGTACGCGGAGGCTCAACTGCAACCATGGATATCCCGTATGTGACCACGGGTACTGTACCTCATAGCTCACCCGAGGGAAGGCCCCCACTTTCAGCGTTCCCACGTGGCTACTACCCAGTGGTTGCAGTTCTCCGCGTGGTTTGCTATGGGCCATCGGAGAATGGCGACAGCACCCCAAATCACCTACCCGATGAAGGTGTTCCAAAAAATGTATGTCTTGGGTCCCGCAAGAAACCGCACTGTGTTTCCAGGAGCCTTAACCCGCTGGTTAGTTTCGATTAGCCCTACAAGAGCGAATC
This sequence comes from Geoglossum cookeanum, assembly GCA_021527025.2. NCBI lineage: Eukaryota > Fungi > Ascomycota > Geoglossomycetes > Geoglossales > Geoglossaceae > Geoglossum > Geoglossum cookeanum. The sequence goes on from JAJDFF020000154.1 coordinate 70,939, forward strand.
GCGATGGACAGAATAACGCTGTCTATCTCCTATATGCCTTAGGGGCATCAGCCGGCGACTCCTCACATCCATTTGCCTTCCAGGTGAGAATCTAGAGAACGCATTAGCCGACCCCTGGTGCCTTTCGCTCCTATTGAGGGGCTAAGGGTGATATCTTAGTTGACATCGAAAGTTACATGTCGTCTTCCTCATTATCAACGATGGAGGCGGCCCGTCCTGGCGCAAAGACCTGCTCCGGCAACTCCAGTCCCCTGAACAAGGCCTAGAAAGACCTCCACGAGCGGGGGTTATTTTAACGCCACGTCACCAGAACCGTCAGTCGGTGGTTGTTGCCAGGGTGACATCCCTGTGCAGCCAGTAGAAAGTATTGGCAGATTACACAGGGTAGCAAGCTAGTTTTATTTCTATTCTCTGTGGGTACCGTGTGTGAAATAATCAAGCAAGACCTTGGGTTCTGTTGGTCATTCATCTTCTGTCACATTTCGAAAGAGGAATAACAGGTTTTAAGGGCTGTTCAATCTCGGTGCCCGCGCCAGGCCACCGGAGGGGACCAGAGGGGACCAGAGGGGACCAGAGGGGACCAGAGGGGACCAGAGGGGACCGGGCGTTGAATGGCCAAGGGATTTTGAGGCCACTACCCGGTTTCAGTTTAACATAACCTCGGCTTTTCCCCACCCCTGCCCAGCACTAGCAAACTAGAGGTTTGGATATCTTATCACAACATGACAGCTATCTGCATCGCTGAACCTTCTGGTGGGCACGCTCCAGAGCAGCTCAATGCTTCCTCCAGAGCCCGAACACTAAAATTCATGGCCTCTGTCGCCCCACATCCCGCGCCGGTGAGTCACTCCCGCCGCAATCCCAACACCATTATCACCGAAAGTCATACCTTCGACCCCAACGCTGCAAGCACGGCACTCTGTGGCTGTGAGGTGGCCGCATGTGCATACCTCAGTCGCTCTGATCTGACGATCGATGGGCAGAAAGCTCTAATTGGCGCTTGCACCGCGGGGAATGTACCGCGATATAATGCATCAGACCATAAGATAGCCTACACAAAGATTTGCCCCCTGGACATTCCTCGGGGTGTGGTAGCCAAACGAATATAGGATGACATTCTGGGGGAATAGGACGGAGAAGTGGGTTTTGACGACTTACGATAATTGTGCGGAGTATGTCGCTGAGGTTGCCTTCGGAAAGCTGCTGGGTTCATAAGGTGTACGTCCTCCCGCCAACAAACTATTCTTAAGTAAGCTAAATTTGATCCAAGCTAGTTCTTGGCGATCTAAAAAACATTAGAGACGTTGCTGACCTGTTAAGGGAGCGTTACGGCGAATTGTTTAGAGAGCAGAGATTCCCTAGTGCAACTTCACGATCTTTGCTCGGAAGCTAGAGCGAATAACCCCGCCAAAACGAACCATTGTGAATACCCGACTTACATTAGATTTATCCGCAGCACTTCCGCGATCTCTTGTAAATCTCTAGGTTCCACCAGTGGTTCGTCCAGAATGGTCCTACTCTACCCGGAGACGGTTTGGACTCGTGTCCAACCGTGAAACAGGAGATAATGAAGCACTTCTTAGAAAGAGTTGACGTAGAGGATCTGTAGCAGTTCTGGCCTGAACGGACGGTATTAGACCTCTAGGGTGTTGGTACAAGTGATGGAGTGGCTAGTTACTCATGTTATCTAAGAGGTACGTTCCCAGTTGACATTGAACGAGGGGAATCAGTTGGTATCTGGTCTCATCCAGACCAAATGATAAAACCCGACCCTCCTGGGTTTACGATGTCCCGTTCTCAACAAGGACTATTCAGCTGTGTGCGCAGAGGTTTACCCTTCTGCCGTACTGGATCAGGGAGAAATACCCTCCTTGTGTCAATAACTGTGCATTTTCAAAGGCCAACTTTATCAGGGGTTCTTTCTCACCAATCGTAATATATCCAACACCAACACTCCCTCAAATCTGCCAACTCTTTCACCGTTATAAATGATACTGCAGAGGTGATTTTGTTCCCAAGGGCTATGCAGGGGCTGGTTCATCCCAACGCCTCTATCACCCCAAGCTTTCCACGCTCATCGGATCTGCTCGTCTCCAAGGTAGCATTAAAAGACTCACAAGACACACAAGGAAAACGCTAATAGAATACTACGGAGGATACCGATTGGCAGGAAGACGATTTTATGATGGAATATACGAGGGCTTTCGATCGACGCGCCTTCATCGGAAACCGGCCGACGTTCAATGCCTTAACGCCCGGGGGTTTCGTACTCCCATAGCGGCAAAGGAGGATCTTCTGTAGAAACAGTGGGAGCTGGATTTGCCGCAGTTGTTTGGGGACCGCCTGGACTAGGTTGTGTGGTGAAACCCCGAACTCGTCACCCGGTTGAAAAAGTAGTTGTGAGGTGGTTGACCCGCTCGAGGCTGTACACAGGGTGGAGACTGGGGTTGGGCATGGACGCAGGGGGTAAGAGGTATCCCGAAAACGTGGTAGGGGCACGCGCGCGGCTGAGCAACATGGAGCGCGCGAAGGAAAGCGTCCATTCCTTCCACCCGTGTAGTACATGTTGGGAGTTGTGCGGAAACGGGAACGCAGCGTGAATCTCGGTGTCGCCTCGGGTGGGTGATTTTTAGCAGACGCGGAACCAGCAGAGACAACCGAAGAGGACGAGTTCAGCAAAGGCCTGCGTTGGTTCATACCTTGAGCATGATATGATATTCGGCGGGTTAACTCGGTGTTGGCGGTATGGCCTAACAGGGGACCAAGAACCCCATTCCTTCGGAAGAGTATCGAACAGCTTCCTATAACCGCGATTAGGCCCAGGCCGTGGCTGGGTGCGGGCTCCATCCGGGGTGCCCAGCGATCGTCCCTGTTGTTGGAGAAACGTGGTAATGACTTACTCGATTACTAACTCGAGAATCTAACTGAGCTCTTATGGATAGCCGGAGGCCGCCCATCAACACAGAAATGGCTGAGGGCTCTGCCTTCGGCCTCTGCTAGGGCCTCTACCCCCGCTGGGCCGCCTTCGGCGGCACAGAGGCTGTGTCTCTTGGTGACGCCAAAGCGCACCACAACACCCGCTCACAGTAATAAGTAGCCGGGGAACAGGTATTTCTCATTTCTCCTGAGTGTCTCCAAAGCCTGTAGTTGCTCCCGGACGAAATAGTTCCTCCACATTCGATCAAAACGACCAACGGGAGTTGCAGATCGGGTAAAAGTATCCGATCTCATACGTGATAGAAAGCGACGGTCTGTATAAGGATTATCTGTTGGCGCAGCGCTTAGGTTGGGTCGGTCGGGCGGCAGGAGGCAATGTAACAGTCACAGCGTAGTTGTTGCGAGGTATGACCTCAGAGCATTCTGCTCAGGGGTAATGGGCCGGTCCAGGCAATGCTCCACCCACGTCATTGGGTCCGAGCATTGCCCATGGGACCACTAACGAAGTCATGGCACCCTGTGATATGGTACCA
>JAJDFF020000155.1:0-73850 GCA_021527025.2 Geoglossum cookeanum
GAAGGGGGGGAAGGGGGGGGGGGGTTCAGCCCTCTCCCCCCCCTCCACCTACTTTTTTTTTTTTTTTAAAAAAAAGCCGTCACTACCACTACCACTACCACACGAAGCGTGTGAAGTGTAAAGTGTGAAGTATTGGGGGGGGGGGATGATATATATCCCCCCAAACCGCCAAGCCCCCTCATCATCATCATCATCATCCTCTTGCTCCGCCCAACCCAGCGGTAGTCCTCTCCTCTCCTCTCCTCCTCCTCCTCCTCGTTGTCATCGTCGTCATCATCGCAGTAGTAATCAGCGGGGTCTCACGATTTTCATTCCGTTGAGCAGAGCAGCAGTGGAAATTTGTCCCCAACTAAAAATATGGCGAGTTTTCCTTCCTTATTATATAGTAAAAAAAAAAATTAATAATAATAATAAATTGAATTATATTAGTTACCATCATTATCATTATTATTATTATTATTATTATTATCAATGTGGATGCCGGTCAAAAATGGAGTGTCCGGATCTCTCGACATTCTGGCGGCTGTTTTTTTTTTTTTTTGAATGCTCTTTCTTTCACTTTGTGTGCTCTCTTGCTGCCCCAAAAGCTGTAGCCACGCAACAAAAAGTGAGTCTTCCCCAGTCTCCCAGCCAGGCAGAGATAGACTGGTGAAAAATTCGCAGCAGCTGGAAATAGTGCAATACCAGTGCCACGGTGATCAGCTCCATGTGCAAGCACAGGAGCTGGTCAGGAGACAAAAAAAAAAAAAAAAATGGGCCTCTTGAGCATATTGGGAACTTTAAGAGTTGGCAACTAACTCTAAGTCCCGAATACGCCCAAGAAGCTCATTTTCTTTATTAAGCCAGAGTTTCCTCTGCTTAATACTCTCGTCCACCTCCGCTCTCAATTGGCTGAGAGCCTCTTCCTTCCCCCGGTTTGCCGCCTCCTCCTTCTCTCTCACCGCCGCCACCTCCGCTCTCAATTGTCTGAGAGCCTCTTCCTTCCCCCGGTTTGCCTCCTCCTCTTTCTCTCTCGCCGCCGCCACCTCCGCTCTCAATTGTCTGAGAGCGTCTTCCTTCCCCCGGTTTGCCGCCTCCTCCTTCTCTCTCGCCGCCGCCACCTCCTCCCTTGCTTCCGCCGCCTTCTCCCTTGCTTCTGCCGCCTCCCTCTTGGCGAGGGCTTCGCTGCGGACCGCATCACGAAGCCGCTCCTCCAGCCCTTCCCCCCATGCCTTGCACTGGTCCACAAATGCTTTAGCGGATCCCCATGCAGGAGTAACTGCGGTCGGGGGAGGGGTGATGGTAGTGTCGCTCGGGTCGTCGGAGGCGAGATCTTCGAGAGGGTTCCCTCTCTCTGCGCTCCCGGGGGTAAGGACACCTCTCTTCCGACGAATCAAGGACCGGAGGTAGAACCTAAGTGCAATAGCTGGTAAGCCTGCTGTTCATAGTCTTAAGCAAATATAATATACCATATCATCAGAATAAGTGGTATCAGTGCCTTCCATACGACCCACTTAAACCGTCCGTACCAGAGTTGTGCCTCCTTCCAGTTTGCGTCGGCTTGAAAAAAGAACATGAGCGGGTCCCATATTGGCGACCAGTGCTCAATGTTCGGGCAAGGAGTGGAGGAGGGAGTAGTCGGACAGGAAATCGTTGGGCAGTTCATGCTCGCAGTATATTTTTTTTTTACTCTCGAGTCTGAAGAAAGAGAGAAAAGAGAAGACAGAAAAGCGAAAAAAAGACCTCATTATATACTATAGCACCTACCTGCATCGTTGTATCCATATCCAGTAATTTTGCAAACGACTGCCAGATTCGGTAGGTACCGAGTCGCTTCGTTGCTGCTCTGCTTCCTCCTCCTGAGGAAATATGACATCAGTATAAGCTGGCGGAGGCAGGTTGGGATCGCTCTCTAGAAAGGAGAGATCCATTGTGAGAATAATTCAATTCCTTTCCTTTGTAGTCGGTGGAGGCTAAGGGAAGGCGAGGGCGGGTGGGTTGCTTAGTTATATATATATATATATATGTGTGTATCATTCATTCATTCATTAGTCGTAGTGTCATTCATTAGTCGTGGTGTCATCTATTAGTCGTGATGTCATCCATTGCTGCTTTGTCTGAATTTGACTGTAGTGACTTTTTTTTCACTTTTGGAGTTTGGGGGGAGTTTCGAGGGAGGAGGTGGGGAGGCTATTCGTTTATAATTTATATTTATATATTTGCTTACATATATATATACATATACACATACTTACTACCATACACGAATAGAAGAATCCCTACACCAAGTCAGCACAGAGAACCGAAAGTAGCGTTGTTTGTTTGTTTGTTTGTTTGTTCATTTTGCCGCCGCCGCTGCCGCCAACTGGGCGAAACGGGGCACGCGACACACGATGCACATGACGTCCGTTTACGTACCCGTACTCTGTATAACCTGACCACGGGACCTTTTTTGCTGGGAACTTGGGACTGGGCGTTTTATGTAATTAAATTGCTGCTGAGGGGGGAGTTATAAGTTTTGGTTTAGTTTTAGGAGTTAGTTGGTTAGTGATGGTGGTTGGGTGGTTGGGTGGTTGGGTGGTTGGGTGGTTGGGTGGTTGGTTAGTTGTGGTAGTGTGTGAGTAACATCATCATCATCATCATCATCGTCATCATCGCATCGCTATGTGCTGGGTGGTATATAGAGAGAGTGGTTGTTTGGAGTATATTGTTGTTATTATGCAGAGGAAAGAAAAGTGAGTAAACAGAGTACGTACCTGTCCTGTATACTGTATATATATACGCCTTGTATGTACACTACTCGGTCAAAGAGCACAGATGAACGCACAGATATATATATATATGAGAAAAGAGACGAAAGGGCGCAGCGCTAGCACCAACTGCGTCGTTTTGTTTTGTTTCGTTCGGCTTAGAATAAAAATACTGCCTTGTACTACCGTACTATACTATACATGGTATGTTACATGGTATGTTACATACTTGTAGTAAAGCAGCAAATTCCGCGTTTAAGCGGCCGGCATTGCAAACTGGTCGGCATTGACAACTGAACCGACCGACCCAACAGTCGACCCAACACTCAATCGACCCAATCGACCCAATCGACCCCGATAAAGGGACCATAGAACGATAGGGCGAGGCTCCGCTATCCCTCTCTTGTGCTCCGTCATTTTCCAGCTTCAAATGGCTTGCACCGCAGCACGTACTGGTCTACTGACCAACCACACACTCTATTTAACGGCGTCGGCCTCCCCTTCCTTCCTTCCTTCCTTCCTCTCTTCTTCTTCCTCTCTTCTCCTCCCTTCTCCCTTCTCCTCCGCCGCCTCCTCCTCCTACCTACCTACCTCTTCGCTTCCTCGTAGTCGCTGCATTGACAGCTCAGCAACCCAACAGCAGCAATAACAGCATGGTTCCTCCCACTGCCGTTGCGATCCATGCCGCTGCCCCACAGATCTCGACCCCTACCTTCCCCGGCCCATTGACTATCGGCGGGGTTGCCAAGAGGCGCAGTGCGTCTGGCAGGCTGAACGGCGGTGTGGCGGCCACGACGAGTAGCGATTTGTTCAAAGGCGCTGTGTGTCCTCCCCCCAACAAACCTGTTCGGCAGCTCTGCTAAGAACATCCTAGGCCTACCACAAGCAGAAAGCAAAGAAATGGGATCGTAGGCTATTCCCAAGTCGGGCGACAGGAATGCTAGGACATACGCTAATTGTAATCATGTAGACCACATGAGTGCAGAGAGTCGCTCTAGAGAGGTTCGATGGTTGCATTCCGTGTCCTCTAAACGACCGAAGCTCACATGACCGGCTTTGTAGCCCTCCACGCTCAAGAGAGCCGCCTCATACCTTAAAGCTCCTGGTACGACTTGGTTATTCCGTCCCTCGCGTTGGATGGGGGCGACTGGGCTGATGCACTGTTGTCGATATAGGATTGATATCGCTTGGTGGAGGGTTGCCATCTAGTGAGAATTTCCCTATTGAACACCTGGAGGTAAAGGTTCCCGCCGTTGGCCACTTCTCCGAAGAAGAGACGAAGCAATCAGGAGTTATTTTGAGGGCTGGCAAGCATGACCTCGCCGAGGGAAAGAGTATCTACGGTGAGTCCAAAGGCGGCGGAGCAGCAGTGAGCGAGCAAATCGGGCTATGTGTGATGCTGACGGGTTGGGGCTTGCTCTTCTTAGATCTTTCAATTGCTCTGAACTATGGGCAGGGAACTGGGTCGGCTCAGTTGTTACGCTTTGTGACAGAACACACCGAGGTCCGCATCTCATACTAGCTTTAAAAAGCTCCTTTCTAACGCAGAGAGCAGATTGTGCACAAGCCACCTTATCAGGACTGGCAATGCACTCTGACAGTTGGAAGTACATCGTCTTTAGACATTGCTTACCGCATTTTTACCGAGCCCGGGGATTGTATATTGACGGAGGAATACACCTTTTCTACTGCCGTAGAGACTGCCGCGCCGATGGGTGTCCGGACAATCGGAATTAGGATGGATGAGCAGGGATTGATCCCTTCTGATATGGATGAGATCCTCAGCAACTGGGACGAGATGGAGCAGCGATCCAAGAAGCCTGTTTTGCTCTACACTGTCCCGTCCGGGCAGAATCCTACAGGGGCAACACAAGGTTTGGAACGCCGCCAGGAACTGTATAAGGTTGCGCAGAAACACGACCTCTACATTATCGAAGACGAGCCATATTATTTTCTCCAGATGGACCCATACACCGTAGGCGGGGGGGGACCGCCCAGCCTCCCACCAGTAACGCACGAAGATTTCTTGAAGGCGTTAGTGCCGTCTCTACTTAGCATGGATGTTGATGGTCGTGTTATGCGGCTCGATTCCTTTTCCAAAGTCATTGCACCCGGCTCTCGAGTAGCATGGGTTACGGCGTCTGAAGAGATTATTGAGCGCGTTATTCGACACAACGAGGTTTCGACTCAGAATCCTAGCGGGATTTCACAGCTCATCGTCTGGAAACTCCTGGATGAGAGCTGGGGTCATGCGGGCTACATGGATTGGCTCATTCATCTAAGGAAGGAGTACACTAAACGCCGCAATGTTATCTTGAAGGCTTGTGAAGACCATCTGCTATCGAGGATCGCGAGTTGGGATCCGCCAGCGGCGGGCATGTTTGTGAGTTTTAATAATGTTCTATTTTGTTGCGTGCGTGTGGTATTTATTACTGACGGGTGACACGTGATTTACGCAGTTGTGGATTAAGATCAACTGGGCAGAACATCCAGATATCGGGCACAAGGACCTTACAACGATTGAGAATGAGATATTCCGGGCATCCATCGAGAGAGGGGTGCTCCTATCTCCAGGAAGTTGGTTCCGTTCTGAGAAACATGCGGCCCACAAGGAATTGTTCTTCCGTGCGACGTTTGCGGCAGCGGAGAGCGAGCAGATGGACGAAGCCATTCGACGGTTTGGGGAAACTCTCCGCGTGGTGTTTCGGGTTTCGGAATAATTTGATGGCACCTATCGTCTAGACTAGATTTTACAATTGTCCTTTTTTTTTTTTTTTTTCTTTTCCAATCATGGGTGCATGGCAATTGGAGTGTGTGGGAGTGATTGTTCGACTTTTCAACAGTTTCAAGTGGGTTTTCTTGTACATGCATGTGTCAAAAGTCCTCTTTTAACAGGATTGCACACAAGGGCGTAAAATGGATGTTATATGAATCCAAATGCATGCCCCACTGTCCACGATTGGAAAACAAGAAAAAAAAAAAGGTACATATGATATTAGCTAGTTGATGAAATTGACGCAGATGAAATGGAGAAGCATGCTCCCAAAGACGAAATCCGCGAATGCCCTGTACAGCTAGCCCGTTAGCCCCTTGGTACATACCACAAGGCAGCCATGCACACAGCACGCACAGCACACACAGAGACACGAGAACAATTCTCCACATACCTCTCATTTGAAACTGACGAAAACTCGGCCTTATTTTCCGGATTCGTTTGGATACGAAGCGACACTATTAAGACGCCGGATAAATAAGCTACCAAAGCCTTTTTTTTTTTTCTTTCTTTCTTTCCAGCAAAGGGGCGCTCGAAACTCACCCGCAAGCACAAACTGCCCAAGCGTAGCTGCAAACCCCGACAGGAATGCGTTGAACGGCTATACCCTCACTATTAGCAAATGGAAACAGGACCAAAACCAAATCAAACCAAACCCTCCTCTGCCCCCCCAAGAGACTAAATAGATAATTAAAATAAAAAAACAAAAAAAAAACAACATACATAATTCCCCGCCACGACGCAGTACACAAACTGCAGGGCGCCGAGCCCGGCCAGGAACGCCAGGAACGCGTCTAGCAGCTTGATGGGCTGCGGTGTGCGCTGCACGTACGTCATCCAGAGGGATTGGAGGATGAGCGGCGGGGCGACGAGGGAGGAGGATGAGGAGGACGAAGAAGAAGAAGGGGTTGATGATTTTTGATTATGATGCTGGTGCTGGTGTTTGGGCGGTGTTGCGGGGTGGGCGACGGAAGAGGACGAGGACGAGGATGTATTGCGTTTTGGCGCCATTGTTTTTTTGTGGGTTGTTTGGTTTCTTTTGTGTGTGTGTGTGGGTTGGGGGAGGGGGGGGGGAGATGAGAGATGGAGAGGATGGAGAAGGTTGGAGGTTAGGAGCCGCTGAGGCTACGTGCGTTGAAAGCCGAGTTTCAGGGGGGGGGATAAATAAAGCGGCGATGTGTTTTGTACGGTTACGGAGAAATGCTGTTGCCAGCTTGATATAATCCGGCTTAGTCACCATCTTCCCCGCATTCTAGTTATTGGTATCACATCTGGCTGATCTCTCTCCCACCTCCTCCATCGCACACTAACTACAACCCTCCTCCACGCACACCAACCAACCAACCAACCAACCAACCAAGCCGGGTAAAAAAACTTCCACCTCCGACCTACCTACCTTCCCTACCTTCCCAAGAAAGAAAAAAATACACATATATATATACACAAAAAAAACAAAGAGAAACCAAACGATGGTGGTCCGGCTCCCTCCCCTTCCCCAACCCCAACACAAAAGAAAGAAAAAAAAAAAAAAAAAGAACTTAAAAACTAAAAATATAAGGGTAAAAATTCCAGTCCAACGAAGCCCTCCCCGCTTTCATCCTCGCGGCCCTAACCGCCGGCGGGGGGATCACTGGGTTCGTTCGCACGGGCTCCGTGCCGTCTGTCGTGGCTGGTGTGGGCTTCGGGGTGCTTGTAAGCCCTTTCCTTTCCCTCCCCCCCCCCCCCCCCCCCCAAAACAAACAACAATCCCAATCCCAATCCCAATCCCAAAACCTCACTAACCCAACGCCCTTTTTTTTTTTCTGTGGATATATATATATACAGTACCTCCTAGGCGGGCTACGAATTCTGAAAGGCCAGCCATACGGCGTCGGGTTCGCGCTGGCTGCGTCGTTGCTCCTGGCTGGGTCTAGTGTGCCCCGCGCGCTGCGCAGTCGGAAGCCCCTCCCCGTCGCCTTGAGTGTTTTGGCCCTGTTTGGCCTGTGGACCTTTGGGAGGGCCTATCGGGCGAGGAGCGGGGTTTGAGTTGGTGGGTAGGTGGATTGGGGATTGGGGGTTGGGGATTTGGTGGGGGGACGAGGGAAAAGGAAGGGTGGGGAAAGGAGGAAGAGGGGAAAACGGGTGGAGGGGAGATGAAGAGGGAGAGGGAGAGGGGGAAATACCTTGTGGCTACAAGGATGGGAACAAGTGTCTTTGGGTTGCATACAAATGTTCTTGTGCGCCTGTGCTTGTGGCTTTCTCTCACGTCTGTAAAAACAACCCTGTGCTTTATCATTGTTATCGGTCTATCTTCCCTATGCACAACTCCCCTGGTTTGTGATATGCAACATTGTTCCACCCGAAGTCTACAGCTCCCTCTTTCCATGGGAACAGCTAGTCACGACTACAATACCTCCCTGATGCATCCTTTGCCTTGGTCCAGACAAGTTTCTAGGTACCGAAAATGGTCCCTACCTAATATCGTCATCGTCGTCTTCATTCAGTAAATCACCGATATCGATACTGTCTGCCAACACCTTCCTGGCCATATTACTATCCAACCCCATGTCTTCCTGTACCAATAGGACCGCCAGCTCTGGTACCATTACAGTTTGTACAAAACTGGAGATGCCGCCTGAGGAAATGAGTCTATCTTTTGGTGCAAGTTTGCGGATCCGATTGGTAAATTTCGACATAATGCTATCCATCCTGCTCAACCCAAAGGCGTTAATACCCTCACCTCTCTGAACAAGGTCGTGATGGGAGGGGGGGAAATGCTTACATGATACGTGCACCTCTTGATCCATAGTAACCTGGTGTCAAGATGCGGAAATCAGGGGACATGATGCTCTGAGCAAGTGTACGATTCTTCCCTGACTTGAATTTCACTTCAAAGCTCTCCTTGAAATACGACGATGTCCTGCCTTCAAGTATATCCTCTAGCTCCGAGAAATACTTCTCGATTCGAGACTGTAGATCATCCCAGTTGATATCTGGATACCCCCGCGCCTCCCACTCCACTTTTGCGGATTCTTGTTTATGTGCTCGGCAGAACTTTGTTTGCTTCCGGACATTCATCGCCAGTCCGTCGTTAAAACTACTTAGGAAGTCTGCATCTACAGCTTCTCTGCACATTGGACAGCGAGCGGTATGGTTGCCAATAAAGATATCTCGTTTGCCAATAAAACCCCCTTGAGTCTCTTGAGAACTAACGAAAGCTGGTGAGTCTGGTGGAGAGCTCAGTGGAGATGAGCAAGTGGAGTTGGAGGCTTCCGTTAGTACAGAGAGCTTTGGAGAGGTATCGTTTGATAATATCGTATCTGAGTCGTTAGGAGCCCTGTATGGGTCTCTAGGCCTTCCTAGCGCGGCTTTTGCAACTTCGTGAATATTCTGAGCACCGCTGTTCTCGATCGGCAGGCCCACAGGCATCTTGAACTTGTGGGGGGGACTCAAAGGCACAGCCTTGGGCATCTTGAACTTGGGACCTCGGTCTTCCTGAGAGGAGTTTTTCATGTCCGCAGGCACATTCAACGGCATCTTGAACTCGCATCCTTGGTCTTTTGGTGAAGAACTTAAGATATCCAATAATGGATTCTGGGGCATCCTGAACCCGCTGGTCCTTTCCTCTTCTCCAGAACAACCTTGCAGCTGTGCAGCAAATTTCTTAGAGGGATCCTTGAAAGCCCCAGAGGCAACTGGGTTCTCTAGTTTTTCCACTAAATAGGTCGTTAATCTCAAGACAACAAAGATGTGAGGTACTTCACGCAAGGAACTTACGAGTGTTAAGGTTATGCCTACCCACTGGGTCCACGAAACCCGATCCTGATCCCTGACGTGAGCTTTTGCACTTATTGCCCAGCAATTGTTGAGACGATTGGTCTTGACTACTATAGGTATTTGTCCGCTTGGTCTTTCTCTGAGAGGACCCGATGAACCCGAAATCATCCCGCAGATGGGCCTCTGCCACACCTTGCATTTCATCCAGCGACCGTTTCGGACTGCTCGGGAGCGCCGTAAGCTTCCGAGTAGAGCGACGAGAGGAGGCTGTGAGGACTGAACCGCTGTTTGCAACTTGCGCAGTGGATCCTGCAGCAGCTTCCCCGTCTGCCGGGTCGTCTTGCAACGCTGTGGATTTCGTCCCATGCCACCTTGGACCCCGAATACGTTTGGCTCGTCTTCGACCCACTGCAGAACCTGGACCAGCGCCGCGCGGCTTCAACGACGGAGGCAAGCTGGGCTTATCGCTAGTTTCGTCGGTGGAGCTCTGCGGCTCGTCGTCTGTCGCTGGAGACCGCCTGGTTGGTTGTCCCCCGACGGTTTTGAGCAAGCTCGTCTGCGGGCCATTGTGCCGCGTTAGGAAGTTCCTCCCAATTCCCCTCCGGTGCTCCATTGTGCGTAGGCAGGCGTGGTGACCTCGTCACTAGCACAGAGTTCGTGGTGTTGATATGGGTATGGAGGGCATAAATATACCATGACCATGGGTCTTGGCCGCCAAGTAAGCAGCCAGCCGTCGCTTGTGCCTGACAGCAGCAGCACAAAGACCGGTACTGTATCACTAACACTAACGCTAGTAGCACTACACCTGCAGACCCGCCGTTACACGACTGATGGGCAAAATGACGCGAAATACGTTCCGGCGCTTATGTGTGTGTGCCGTTGGACGATCGGACAAACTACGACCTAGAGTGACAGAGGAGTAGTCTTGAAGCTTCTACGGCCTCCGAAACTAGCAATTAACCAAACACAGCGCGTCCCGTCAGCGGGAAGATTGCCAACATGTACTCCATGAACCACATAGCCTAGCCCAATCTAACTACAGACCTGCTCGTGGGTAACTATGCAGTTATGCCGCGCAAACAGGAAGAGGATGGAAAGAAACTCGGTACTCCCCCAATCACCAGCCTACTCGAAGCTCATCGTCATTTCCTTCTCGCCGCTAAATTCGTAATCGTCATCATCCAACCAAGCATTGTGCTCCACCGCACTGCTCAAATATGTAGGCATAGTAACCGATGGTTTTAGCGTTGGTTGCTCCAAAGCTGCGACTTCCTTCGTCTCTAGGTCGTCGTCATTGACCGATGTTTCTTTTAGATGCGTAGCTGGAGGGGATGGGCTGTAGTGCGCTGACTCGAAGGTCATCTGGATATGCTCACTGCCTTTTGGACTAGGCGACGTGCCATCGTTCTCGTTATAATCCTGAAAGGCGGCTTGTTTTATTGGATCTGTAGACCCAGCCCTAAGATTGGGGGAAGAGTTCGGGCTCCAGCCTGATGTTCGAAAAGCCAAGTCTGCATCATAGCTCTTCGACTGCCTTAGATTCGAATGAGAATTCTGAGGATCTGGCTTGTCACTGAGATCTAATTTCATTGGCGGTAGTGTCGATTCTAGTTGTCTAACTTCGATCTGTTGGCTAGCCAGTTCGGCCCTTATGGCGTCGATGTCGAACAGGACGCTAGTATCCGCATTAGGAACTTCGTCCTTCCTATTGCCCTCGCTAGTACTTCTTGTATTGTCATCGTACGTTTCCCAGTCTTGCTTCTTGGCCATTTCTTTGTTGCGACCAAAGAAGCCGAATTTCCGTTTCTTGGGCTCTTTTTCAAGCTCCTTTCGAGCCTCTTCGAGCTCATTAATTAACTCGCGCTGGCGAGCCTGGTGATTTTCGGGGTCCTTGGGACATTAGCTTCGGGATCACGAGAGTTGTAAGGCAGAAAAGATGGCATACTGGGTCCTCTATCTCGACAAATTCGTCACTGTCAACAGCCCAGCCAACCTCTCGCAGCAAGCGCGGCATTGCAGTTCGATATGCCATGTGCCCAGGCACCAACGCAGTGACATCTATATTCTCTAGCCCATGAATTTGGTCGACCGGGGCGAGTCCAGCCACGCGCATTATGCCACCGCTTGTTGCTCGAAATAAATAGCCTAGCGCCAGTTAGAAGCGAATTCCAACAAGACGTAGAGACAGACCTAGGATCCAGTCATTTGTCGCGTAACCGTTGACAAATCTCCCTGAGATCACAGTTCTCGCCCGCAGGAACTCGTCCTTTTTCGCCACAATAGGGGATCCAAAGAGATACACATTCTGCACCAGACCCACAGCGCCCTTCCGAGCCAGCTCCCGCAGACAGGCAAATATGACCCGCGAGCCTAATGAGTAGCCGACCAGCGTCACGGGCCGAACACCCAAATTCCGATCAATAAGGGAATCTGCTAAAATTAGCCCCGCCGAGTTTGCTCTGTCGAGCGAGACCGTCCACGGATTGTCTATCAGATAGGAGAGCTTTGTCAGGACAATAGGGAGCTGCAGCGACGCCATGAGCGCAACCAAGACCGTGCTGCCGAGTACCTGCTGGAGACCCTGCGTGAGGGCCTACCACTTGTTGGTTAGTTATGACCAAGGTAGATAATCCCCAGTACTTGGTACGCACCTCGGTTGCTAGGATGTTGATCGTCTGCCCCATACTCTGAAGCATCTCCGGCTCCCACAATACGGAGTACAGGTCTCCCATGACCGGATCTACCGTGCTGTACGGTAGCCGGACATCGTCGACTTTCCCATTCATCCACCCTGATATGGTCACAATTAGGTTGACCCGCTTATTGTTGTGCAGCGGCCTATATTCAAAAGTTTTCACGCTACCAAACCTCCTTGCCGATGCCCTAACAGCGATTACTCCACCAGATGTTGCGGCCACCGATGTTATCAATGCCGCACCCCCAGCGCCTGCTAGGAAGCCGCTGGTTCCCGCTACACCGATTGTTGTAAATCCTGCGGCAAGGCCCGCACCAATTACCGGGGCTAACAGACCCGCGGAGAGCCCGATAACTAGACCACCCCCTACGGTAGCCAGTCCCATCATGACAAACTTTCGTTTCACGGCCAGCTTCCGCCGATTTTCCATGTGTTCTTCTTCACTCCAGTTCTCTTTAGCGGCTGCCTCCTGCATCTCTAGGGCGTCGGTGACGCGCTTTTCAAATTTGCAGATCTCTAGCCAAGGGATATTCATAAATTTCCCGACAGATTCAAGGAGGACTCTAGACCGGGAGTCATAGATGGAATCTGCGATCAAGACAAGGAAAAGATCGCAGAGAATAGTCCAACGAAGGTCAATATCGATTTTCTTTGCGTCAGGGAGCTGGGATGGTGTACGCACTCGCGGTACATCGTCGTCATTGTGAGCTTGAGGTGGAGTGGGCGGTGAAGCGTCAAAGCTGCTTCTCGAGCATGGCAAAGGCGATGTCTTGGGACTCTGGGCAACTACCGATTCTGGGGACGCTAGAGATGACGGCTTCGAAGGGGATTCATTGGCCATCGGATTATTGACGCGAGAGTTTTGCATTAAAGCAGGGACAAGATCATCCGGTACAACACCATGTTCGGCCAGCTGCTCGATCATAATTTGTTCTAACTTTAGCGTTAGATGTACAATCAGCAGTGTCCGGGGTGGGAAGCTGCTCACCAGGAGGACTTATATCCATATGCGCGTATAACTTCACCATCATCTTTTGACTCCACTTACTCAGTGATTCCGTTGCTAGACTGATTTCCTTTTTGATACTTTTGGTAACCTCAATAGTCTCCAAATCCCTCAACATGGATACCATGGCCAGTCTACAAACACCTACATATGCTATCCTTTGGCCCTCAGTAAGGAGATCCTTTGTAGCTTGCATTTGCGTCAACGGATTCCTTTGTTCCTCATCGTCATCCGCGACATTTGTGCCTGACTCTTTGAATAGGTATTTGGTATTCTCATCCATGCTCGTAGCAGACTGCGCATCTTCGTCGATATTTACCCGCGTATACCCCCTCCCAACCCCACCAAGCCCATCATAGGCAGCAGCAGCTTCGCTATCAGAGTCTATTGCTTCACGAGCAATGAGCCTATTATCGTCGTCGTAGATATCGTAGGGCGCGAATGCAGGCATATCTTGCCATCGATCTTCGTCCTTGCTGTGGTTATTGACCTCCAGTTTCTGCGGGACGATTTGCTGGTGAGACCACTCCGAGGCAAATCCTGTGCCAATGGACGGGTCAGGGCCCTTTGGGAAAATCGCCCGCTCAGCCTGCGAGCGCTGGTCATCATGTCCATTGGCGGCCGGGGAAGCAGTATTTGTGTCGTCTGAGGGGACCACCTCTTCTTCCCGCTTGGCATCTGGAAGCTTTGGGCCTGGGATCTTGGGATGGTTTGGATCTGCCGGCGTGTCTGGCGGCGCAGGGACTCTCGCCACTACAGGGCTTAGGTTCTCGCGGCATTCCGCTGTCGCCGTGGCCGCCGCCGTGGCGGCATTGGTCAGTTCGCCGGAGCCCTCGTTCATTGGAGGTGCAGAAACACCGCGGACGCCTTTATCTGGGTTTCTGACGTATTTCCACGTCCTTTGGTAGTCGGTCTCACTATCAGAGCTATCGTCCTGGAGTACTGGTCTTCGAAATTTCTTCGCTGGTAACCCAAACTCGTCGAGCTCCGCCGACTTGCCCACAACAGCTGAAGCTGAGCCTTTGCCCTTCATGCCACCAGCTCCCGCCGGCGTCGATGCAGCGGAATCGGGCTCCGCTGCATCATTCTCGGGCATTTCGAAGCAATCCCGCCACTTCGACCCGCAAGTACTGCACCGTAGCTGTCGTTATGTTGATAGCACGATGCCTGGTTAATTAATGTAGGCGAGGTAGGGGCCAGGGCCGTGTTCGACCTGCAAATCACGTTCAGCCAATTTGCAGCTGTTTCACGTAGTTATGCTTAATACGTAGTACACGGGACTGGGCCAGCGCCGCTTTAGAGGACGAGCCTTGGGTTGGTGCTCAACGCGACGACTCCCATCTCGAAGCTGGCGGATACTCTCCTTTGGAGCACTTTTCTATGCCCGACAACTTGTTGTGCCATCACAGACACGGAGCATGCCTTCACGTAAAGCCGCTGCTCCAAGAGATGGGAATACAGTACTAGCTTCAGTACTGCTGCACGATCAGTCGCTAGCATCATGTGGCGTTTACACGTTCAACGGCTATCTTGAGTTGATGATACCTCCAAACTCATCCCTCCCTACCTTTCTAAAAAGTGAACACTCTCGAGAGTGCTTTTGATTAAGTCAGCTACGACATATTCAAGATTCGTTATCGACTGTCTTTGGTGGACATTCTTACAAATATCATCGACGTAGAACTACGCTCACCAGCTAGCTAAGACGGAAGAGACGAAGGTGAAGGTAACTATGGGTATGGGCAAAGATCTTATTGGCAACTCTGTAGTCTAAGATAAGTTTACGAAGAGCAAAGCGTTTCGAGCGCTAGTTGGCATTTAACTTTGATATTTCCACCTTGGGAAGGGCAGTGACAGAAAAATATCATAACCCTAGATTTAGATTAAAAAAATCAAACCCCCTCACTCCCTCCCTTGGTGGCTGAAATCCAAACACAAAGCCTACAAACGACGTATACGCATTACCCCACCTTTGCACCGGCGAATTAGTATTACTAGACAATGAGAAGGAGAAAGAGGGTGGACAAGGTCGCCTTGAAGATATAGGAGAAGTCTGTTTGTGGAGCGCCGCCGCCTGTAAATTGCGGATTTGCCGGGAGAGTCTGTGTTCCGTTGGCTTTAACCGTAATTGAGGAAGCCTCTAAAGAATAGCTAGACGTGGGGTGGCTTGTCGGTGCGGACGTATAGCTCAGCGCTGACCCTCCCGTGATGTACGGACTCACAGTCGAACCTCCGCCTCCGCAATGGCTACAGGGAATCGTCACCGTGGTGAGATATGAGACTGTGGAATAGCCGGAAGTCGTGGTAATATGGGTTGTTGTGAAGTCGGCGCTAGTGACTGTTATGGGGTAGTGCGTGAGGGAGTAAGTGGTTCTATAGGTTTGTTCAGGGGTTTTTTAGCTATGCGTGGGATGTGGGCGGTATATTTGGATAAAGGGAAGTATACTGACAATACTGTGACAGTATGACTGCTTGTGGGGCTACTTTCGGTAGGAAGAGAGGGTGTAGATGACAATGTGGCGTGAGGTGGATCCCCTGTGCAATGGCTGCAGGGGAGGGTTATAGTTGTGAGGTACGTGATTGTGGAATAACCGGACGTCTTGATAATGTGAGTTGCGGTGGAGTCGGTACTTGTAATGGTTATGGGGCAGTAGGTGAGGGAGTAGGTGGTTCTACAGGTTTGTTCAGGGTTTTAGCTAGGCGTCGGGCGTAGATGGCGGGGTTGATAGAGGGGAGTAGACTGACAATATTGTGATAGTATGACTGCTTGCGGGGCTGCTTTTGGTAGGAAGAGAGGGTGTAGATGATAATGTGGCGTGAGGTGGACCTCCTGTGCAATGGCTGCAGGGGAGGGTTATAGTTGCGAGGTACGTGATCGCGGAATAACCGGACGTCTTGATAACGTGAGTTGTGGTGGAGTCGGTGCTGGTGGTAGTTATGGGGTAGTAGGTAATGGAGGAGGAGGTTCTGTGGATGCGATCGGGGTTAGTAATGTGGGCTTTTAGCGGGACGAAAGAGGTTGTGGGATAGACGGACAGTACTGTAATTGTTTCTCCTGCTGTTGGCAGGAGTGGCACTGTTGTTGTTGCCGTTGTTGTTGTGTTTGTTTTGTGGATGCCTGTTGGGTGGGTAGTTGAGGAGTTTAGGTTTAGTTGTGTCGAGTGTCCGGACGATGGGGTAGGGGTGGTACTGTTGACTGGCTTGATGGTAGTCGTATTACCGATTGGGATATTCGTCTTCAGGCCAACCGAAAACACCGCCTTCCCTATTACATTAGTATCCGCCGCCGTCACAACCAGCTCCAGATCCACATCGCCCACGGCGTCATATGGGATCAACGACTGAGCCACCCCACTAGTAACCACCGAAGTAACATCTATATTCTGTCTAATGTCATGCAGAGTAGCCCTTAGGCTAATCCCACTAGTTGTAGGCGTAATTGTGAAGCTAAGCTTCTCACCCGCCTTGGCGCTATACGCAAACGACCGGGTCGGCAGCTCGGAAGAGAGATAATCTGCTATAGTAACGCCAGGGAGAAGAATGGTGTTGTCTCCAGAACCATCGAGATCAGTTACGCCACGAGAAACTACGAGATCGATGAAGTTCTTTTGCGCCGCGGCGGAGTCGATAATTCCGAATGTTCCGCCCGTTTCGAGGATTGCAAGAAGGAGGTCTTCGCTGGGAGCCCTTTTAGCTAACTTAGAGCGTTTGATTGAGCGAGGGACGGGAATTGCTGGAGGACTTAGGAAGCCGAAATTGACGCGGACACCGTTCAGCTTCGCTCTCGCTAGCTGGGCGAGTTGATTCAGGGGATTCCCGTCCTCACCGTCGGTCAAGACGACCATGCCGGTTCTCTTTTTGAAAAATCCCGGGTCATCTTTCGTGAGCTCATCGAGCGCCAATGAGATGCCTGATCCGATGTCGGTCCCTCCATCGGAGTCGATACCATCGAAGGAGGCACCGGAGGGATCGCCAAGAGGATAGACGATGTGGGCGGTATCGTCGAAGTCAATGACCGTGACTTTATCAGGAAGCCCATCAGGGCCTGCCTCATCCTGAGTAGTAAGCATGTCGTTGAAGGCCCTTGCGGCGTCGATGCGCAAGTTGGATGGGTCAGTGTTCGTATTTGAGCCAGAGCTGTCGACAACGATACCGATCTTGCGGTTGTGACAATCTTTCAGAGGGTCATCCCGGACAAGAGCGCATATCATTAAATTTCCCCGCTCAGCGCCATACCGGAGGCGGAGCTCCTCCCGGAAAAGCTTCCATTGTCTCCTGCTGTCCCGGATCGCGGCCTGGACGGCGGCATCGAAGTTTCCAGGAAAGTCACTCCGAGGTGTGTCCGGACCCGGTGAACTTGTCGCACCTGTTGCCGGGTCAATAAGGCCATGGTCCTTGTTTATCGTATTGTGTGTGACCCGACCCGTACAATCCCCCTCGCCAGGAGTGTCGTCTTGCCCAAGCGCGAAACACCCTGTAGTCAAGTCGAGGGGAACCTCAGCCGCGATATTATTCTGCGCACGCAGATCAAAGAACGGCGCAGAATCCGTACGTGCTAAGCCAGGGGGGTTCTCGGGAGTGGGGGGCCCAGCCGCAGAATCAGCCCAGTTACTGTGGCTGTAGAAGTCCTGAATTCCATGAAGAGATCGCCCCAAGCCCTCTATCGCATTACACTTTGCGCGGCCGAGAAATTGCACATCAAACGTAAAAATGCAAGGGCCACCGCTTCCAACAGAGCTACCTACCATTACCTGACTTTGGCGTATCTGGTTCTTGTCATCCAGCAGAGCCTCTGCAGAATTCAACCCAAGCGTGAACCGCGACCTTAAGTGATCCACACACCCTTGCAGAGCCGCCGTAGCATCCGCACGGGATTGCGGATACCCAGGCGCGTTGAGGAAATCGGCATCATCGCAGTGCGCTTCAGGTCCTTCCGGTGGGGGCGTATCTGGAGCGCCCACCGCCCCATTTGAGCCGCCAAGGGGGATAGGGACACCGAAGATATCAAAATGGGTCCCAGCCAGCTGGTCCAGGGACTGGGGCTCGAAACAGATGCCATCAGACTTTCCACCGTCATGACAGGCAAATGCAGCACGGGTGATCATCTCGTGTTCAGCATGCTGACCGAGAATGACATTGACATTGACCGTACCGAAAGGAGACGCTGCTACGGCTAATAATAAAAGAGTGGATGCCAATAAAGAAGCATTTATATTGGCCATGGTGCTCCTACAATCGTTCGGTTATATCAGTGGATACCATAGAGCAGGCTAGGTCAGGAATGTATAAACTAACATGGCAAGAAGTCCCTGTAGATAGGGCAACTATAAGTAAAGCCCCTTCGGATCCTTGAATGAACGTTAAAAGGATCGGTGGGGTTCGGGGGTGGTCAGGAGCGACAGTAACAAAATCCAGTTGGCAAAACGAACGATGTCTTTGAGGTTCACAATGACAGAAGAAGTGCGTCTGAATGAGAGACTTAACAAGCACACATTTGCCCCCATCGGAAGACACAAACCAACATATATATATCAAAATATATATTCAAGCCCCTTTCCTCCAATTTTTCGCCGGATTGGGCACACACTCCGGACCCGCGACCCCATGACGGCAAAAACCAAGCAAATGCAGAAATATGAGGCCCGCAGCATAAGTGTATCCGGATTGGGGATTTCTCTCTGGAGGTAAGGCAGGACTCGTGGGGATAATCTCGGCGGCGGCTCGCCAAGGCAGTTGGATCCTCTTTTACGAGAGTCTGGATTTGTAAAACCATGTGTTATTGAGCTATCCGACAAGGCTGTGAGAGCCAAGAAGCTGGGCGAACCCCGGAGGGGGTCTATCAATGCGAAGGAGTTTGTCGTCTAATGGAGAAAGCGCCATCGATTCCCTTTTTGGTTCGCGCGGGGCGATCGGCGATGGAGGTGAGGATGTTCCCGTGTTGGGGTGGTTTCGGGGAAATTGCCAATAATGGTCTAAACAAATCACCGCCATCCCATTCACAGATGCTGCGGGGCTGGGGAAGGGGGGGAGGGGTTGCTGCAGAGAACTGGAGGGATTAGCAAGTTTTACCGCTCCGCAACGAGTTTGTTAACTCGTAGTCTTGGCAGGGGTTGGGACTACGCCTCCTCGCCACAAATATTTCCGATTAGGGCAAAAAAAAAATTAAAAAATAAAAAAATAAAAACCAGTCACGTGTGCTTAACCAGATACGGGAGAAATAAAATACATGTATCACAACTTACTCTACTTCTTTGCTCAACACTTTTTCACACACACAAAACTCCAGCATATCAATGATAAACTCCCCCCAATAACAAAAATATGGTTTTCTCTCTCCCCTTCTATTACTGTAGTCTACCCTGGATATAACCCATGTTTTACATATAAGTCGTCCGAAGGGCGGTTTTTTTTTTTTGGTCGAGGCGGTGGTGGTGGTGGTGGTGGTGGTTGGAGTTTTCTTTCGTTTCAATGTTATCAAGCCGCGGGCAACTGAGTTGTTTTTGTGTGGCTATTGAGGTGTGGGCTGGGAGCAGGGTTGGAGAGTAGGAAAAATATGGTCTTTAACCAAGTGCTGCAATAATATATATACTCAAACTAACTATGGGACACATCCTTGATTATATAAGCTCAGAACCTGATTCTGAAAACTTGGGGGATTAACAATGTCAACAATATCGTCATTGAAGATCGTGAGTCTTAGCAGAACTGTCAGTAGTATGATATTACTATTCTATAAGACTCATAGGTGTCTTGTGCCCTTTTTTTTGGGGGGGGGGGATATGCAGTCCCTCTGTGTGTGCTGTACTCCGTACATTTTCAATCAGCAATAAAATCCCCGTTTGCAGACAGGTGGCAATTGGCGTATGTCTAAGCTGACTGTTTCATGCCACCAGTGACCAAAACGCTCCTTCCCACAACGCCCATATAGGCCACGTTTTAGCTATTCGGTAGGACATAGTGATCATGTCCCATCGGCCGTTCCTCCACAGCACCGGCGACTGGTCTTTCACCCCCGGCTGATTTGTGCTTCCTTTTCCGTTTCTTCTTCAAACCTATCTCCGACTGTTGATCGGCACCTCCATTCCCACGAGTCTCACTAGTAGCAGCTTGTGCTTGTCCTGTGGGTCTCCTCTTTGGTTTCTTCACGCTCAAGGGATTTGGTCCTTTCGCACCTGGCTTCCTCCTCTTAGGGACTCCGCGACTGCTATCTTCTTCGTTTCTCTCTCTTTCGCTTACATTATCCCCCCCCGCGTCTCTCCTTCTCTTTGCGCCAACCTGCTCCCCCCCCTTATCTTTCAAGCCGGCCCTGAGCTTCCCTCTCTCTTCACTCTCCCTCACCCGCTCGGTAGCATCCGCCATGGGCTCCATAATCATAACACTCCGGCTGATGTAGACTAACGGCACGCCAGCTACGTTTCGCATAAATGCTCTTGCTTCGCCATCTTGACTAGCAATGACATAACGGTGCTTGTTCGTGCTATTAGACTTAGGGTCCACAACACTAGATAAGCATTCTAATGTGCTTAGAGGTTTATCTAGCATGTGGTGATTGCACCTCCGGCGCTCATATGTTTTAGCTTCATCGACAAGAACTGAATCGAGTGACGAGTCGTTGTAAAGATGGCGCATAGAGCATTGTGTTATCACTGAGGGACACCGGATCAGCGAGAACTTTAGGTCGTCAGGTGGGATATGTATACTAGGTTTTACTTCGCCATGTAGTGTCCTTTTCAGCCCACCGACGAGATCCATTTTGAAACGCGCAGCATCCTGGATAATTCCTGCGTCGACTAGAACGATATTAACAACTCGCCTGCCATGTCGTCCAATGTTGGGTTACGAACGTAGGACTTGGAACGGTTCCCGGAAGCCAAACGTCATTCCATACTGCTGCATCAGCTTCCGGTATTGCTTTGACCTCTTTCCACGCATCTCGAGGAGTGGCGTTAGGATTGCCCACTACAGAGTACATGTGCAGAGTACAGAGTACTTAGTATCGGAAGAGCCTCTTACATTGCACCACAAGTGGTCTGTGCGGTCTTGGCACCGATTATCATGCCCGAGTGGTTTTCTCTTAAATATTTTCTCGAATATTTCTCTCTTGGACTTGCCCGAGCTAAGAGCATGAATTCTATTTCCCATGACATTATCTACATGTCTAGGAGGTATGTCTATAAGGTTATCTCTAGATTAAATAGCTATCTCCCTACGTTTCCTTAGCGGTCTGGGTGCTAGAGGCAAGCTCAAGACCATCCATCTAAGAGGGAAGCGGATTGAGTGTTTCGGTATTGAGCCCTCTTTGGGTTCCCAAAGGCGACCAGGGCTTTTTGGCCAACCTATCTCCCAAACTCTCACGCCAGCTAGGCGGTATACTCGCCTAGGACCCAGCTCTATGGTGTGCCTAGCCTCTATTGGCTAGAGCTGGCCAGCCCCTGGAGGATTCTCTTGAGGGTCTGGCGTTAGCCCCTTTACTCTTCCACCAGATCCTCGAGAGGAGCACTTTTAGCGGCCGGGAACGCGGCCATAGTAATAAAGCTTTCGCGACATGCGAACTCCGTCTCGTTTACCCATTCCTTCGCTTGCATAATGCAGCAACCACGCTAATGTCATCGAGTTTGCCTATGATAGCTTTTAGTCTCGCTCGCCTTCGAAGGTTTCAGAAACACGGGAGTTTAACAAACCTCCTTCCATCGGCAATCCTTCCTCAATTGCCCTCTCCATGTACGGGCTCTCTGCAAAGGGGTCCTCAGCAATTGCTCGTGCTGCCTTCATCAGTTCTGTAGCAACAAACTGCATCCCACCTCCGGCGCCGCCTCTTCGGTTCCCTGAGCCCTGGCCGGCTTCTCCAGATTCCCATTTCCGCACACTCTCTACAACGTTCTCCAAGACTTCGTGTTCCCATAAATTATCCACAACGCCATCCGACATTGCAAGCACAACATCCTCTTCCTCGATGTCCACCTTATCCGTCACTGCATTCGTACGGGGTGTGTCTGGGCTATTCGTTCCAAGCTGTCGAGGACAATCAAACCAGTGCCACTGCTCGGCCGTTTTGTAGATGATTTGTTGCTGTCGCGGTCGGAGAACGAGAACCTGCGAGTCCCCAAGGCTAGTAACGTAGAGAACTGGGTGAGTTTGGGTTAGTGTATCCTTTTTAACGGGCGAAGAAGCTAAGATCGCGGCGCAAGCGGTAGTCGTTCCATGCCATTCATTGGGGCTGGAGGTCGCGCTAAGTGTTTGCTCGTACGCGCGTTGAAGGTATTCGATAGGATTAGGCTCAGTACCATCGTCGGTAAAGGCGGGCCACTTTGCATCATGTTCCGCTTCAAGAAACCAGAAGTGAAGTATTAACCTTGACCATAGGCTTGGGAAATCGCACAGTTAGCTAAGCGCCTAAAACGAGAATGCAGACGAGTTCTTACGCAGCATGTCCCTTTGCTCTCGTAGACCAGGCCCCGACGCCGTCGCTCACCCCGATAAAGTCCTCACTGGCAAGTACTGCATCGTCCCCATTTGTGGCACCCTGGATGATCTCCCCATTTACGTACGACCGTCTATCCCTGCTCAGGTGGTGGGTACTTAATGCATCCGAAAAGGAGCCAGACGGACGTGACAGAAACGGAGGAGGGAATGGACGCGAAGGCCGTTTCGCAAACAGCGAGTACCCCGTCTCCCAGTAGAATGGCTTAAGCCGTTTGAAATTTGGCTCTTCCGGAACTACTGGGGATGCTGAGTGAGACGGAGACACAGCGCACGACCATCTTGGCCGGCTCGCACGAGAAAAGCGGCGACTGGACGATCGAAAGTGACTTAGTGTTCTGGCTCTCAGCTCGCGCATTCCAGCGTGTAGAAGTAAGAATATGGGCGGTGTTGAGACTGGGGATTGGGGTTTGAAAGTTGGACGGGTTCTGAAGGCGGAATGTCTCAATAATTACGTTGTTGCTTAGTCGGCGCACGTGATTTGGGCTCATCCCCGGACATTTACAAAAAGCAGAAAAGAGGAAAAGAAACGAGACTGCACGACAGCGGGATGGCTAGCCCTTAAGTAGCGAGGAGGGAGCAGAAGGCGTACTTGTACTTGTACTTGTGCTTGCACTTGCCACTCAGCACCGTGCCCACAGCGCCCGCAGAAGGCAGGCGCAGGACGCAAGGCAGAGCCACTGGCCTCACTCAGCTCGAGTGTCGCAGGCTGAGAGTGGACACGTATTTTTGTAGTGTTTCGTCGACGCCGTAGTCCGTTCGGCTCCCCGAACTTTTGAGGTCGGACAGCGGACCGGAGGTCGGGAGGGGCGTCCGTAAAGGGGGAGCGGGCGTCTTGTTGGGGGGGCGGCGTCTCGTTGGGGCGCTGGGAGCGTGGCTGGCGCAGTGGCGAAGCACCGCGCTGACTGCCATACGTAGCGGCACACCCGAAAAAATGTTGTTGAGTCTTGCTTGTTCCAGCAGTGAGCCCTCAACAGCGAGTCTCCAACGGCGAGTGGACGAGTGGCTCTAGTACTTGAGTACTATGGTACCTGTACAATGGCGTTATTCTGCGGATCGCCCGGCGCTTGCTGCCGGGAAAAGAAGGGAGGCATGTGACTTGACTGGAGGAGACCGGCCAAGAAGCTGCGTCACTCCGTTCTCGCTCATTAACGACATTACTATGTACTGTCTTGTCCGGCTGCAAGCCATTGGCACTTTGCACCAGCATAGGCTGTAATATTCATTCTCTGTACATGTGTAAAGTACGTACAAATTCCGTACAAAATACCGTGGCACATATCCGCAGTCTGCATTGTCCGGTTCACGACCCCGTTATTGTAGTACACACGCATAATAATAAGTACTTGTACTGTTACCAGCACACACACTAGCACACACACGCGCTATGTACTGTACAATACTTTGTACTCCCGCAGACTTGACTTGGTATTAGTATTATCCGCAGCAACCGTGCCCATCCACATCGCTGTGCATTCAATACGAAGTGGGAGGGTGTTTGTCGTCGTCAGCGATCTTGGCGGCTCCAAACTCTTCTCTGGTGTGGAGCGTCTGGCAAGCCGCCGGATGCAGCCCACTGCAACTCTGCTTCTTCTTGCACGCATCTCCACTCAACAACGCAGGGCGATGGCCTGACGAGGAACGGAGCGCGACAAATACAGAGAGCCATGGCGGCGTACAGCTCCTCGCCAAGATCGCGTCACTGAAATAGCACCGTCCCGCGCGCGTCTAACATTTTTCCGTTGGTACAGTACAACAAAGGATTCTGTACTGCTCGATCTCTCTTCTGCTCCTCCCTCCACCATACCCACCTACATCATGCCAGCCATCTCCGCAGTCTCACTCTTTTCGAATTTATAATCTCCTGCAGCTCCTGTAATTGCTTTCGCCAACGGCCGTTTCGGTGAAACCAACCCCAGCAAAACATCGACCTGGGAAGTAAGGGCCATCAGAATTCAAGTCCGCTCCGGAACTACCGGCCTTACACAGACTGCATAGCGCTACGTCGCTCGATTGAATTCTAAAACATCTTCTTTCTCACCATTCACTCGTTCACCAAGACACCAAGATGGTGCGCAATCGGGGTATTTCACGTCCCAATGCTGCCGGCTCCGTACATAGCTAACTTTTTTGCTTTTGATCTAGTCCTATCCTTCATAACCCAGTTTGGGGGCCCTTCACGGTCCTCGGGCTCACCAGCGCCTCTAGTGGCATCGTCTGCGCAAACTGAACCTAAAAACTCTATGCCAGCTCCCCAACAACCCGATGGGTCACTACGAGAGTCCCCGCCTCCACGGGCCCGCCATGAACGTGCTTCCTCGAGGCCGCTATCCATGCTACAGACCTACCAGCCACCACTAATGGAGGTTGCGCAGGACACTTTGCCGGAGCTCCAGCCCATATTCACTTATCTAAACAGCCACTCGAACAAGCTTTACCAGGAGGGTTACCTCTTCAAACTCAATGACTATGACCAGAGTAAGGATTCTAAATGTGTCCTAAGGCTGCGTACCGCCTATACTAACAATAGAGCCAGACGGGAAGCCTTGTCCGGATCGCAATTGGAAAGAATATTTTGCCCAGCTCGTGGGTATCATACTGTCGTTATGGGATGCCGCAGCTCTAGACGCATCGTCTCAAGATGGAGAGGTTATCCCGACATTCATAAATTTGACTGACGCTTCAATAAAGGTATAAATCCCAAGTTGGGCATACGGGCTAGAACTTACTCCTCCAGATTGAAACTGTTTTTACAAATCCCGATACCGGTGCTCCCCTCCAGCATGTGCTCAGTGTCAACACTGCAGGCAATAATCGCTATCGATTTCACTTCAATTCGCATCACTCGTTAGTCCAATGGACGGCTGGTATAAGATTGGCTATCTACGAACATACAACGTTACAGGAAGCATACACTGGTTCCTTAATTGCGGGCAAAGGCAAGGCTCTCCCAAACATTAGGGGGATCATGGATCGCACGAGATATAAACATGCGGATTGGGCCCGGGTGCGATTTGGGGCAGGCACACCTTGGATGCGCTGTTGGTGTGTCATTACTCCTCCGGATGAGAAGCTGGTCTTGAAGCAGCAAAAACAACTCAAAAAGAGGTCTGCGTACGAGAACAGGAATCTACCGAAGCTAAAAGGAGATGTCAGATTCTATGATTCTAAAAAGGTTAAAAAAGCGAGGCTAATTGCAACGATAACGGATGCCTACTCGGCATACGCGATCTATCCTCAATCGAAACCACTTATCGACCAATCGACATTAGTAAAGGTTGAAGGGCTAGTCACTACGTACGACCGCTCTCCATCTAGCCCGTCGGAAGGGTTTGTGTTCGTCATGCCCGAAGCGCATGATGGGTTGCCCGGTTTCGAGATGATGATGCGGTGGCTCTTTCCAGTCTTCGATACGTTTGCCTTATACGGGCGGCCCCAGGCCCTTATCGCAGACGTTCTTGACCCACGTGGCCTCATGTTCGCGATGCCCAGGGAGAAGCGTTACGGCTACCTAGAGATAATTGATGTTGTATCATTAATTAACTCCGAGGGGAGTCAGAGGTGGACAGAGGGCCAGTGGAGAAAGAACATGAAAGAGCAAACGGCGCGGCGCATGACTGCGCTTTCGTCTAACACAAGCAGGACTGGTAGTACAAGCGGCAGTAGGAGAGGTTTAAGAAACAGTGTTCTCACGCGTAGCGTTGTCAACTTTGACGACAACAATTCCACGAAGTCCAATCCATCGATAAGACAAGGTTATCGGCCTTCCCAGGACGCCCATCTTTATAATTCTTTGCAAAGTAATACCGCGCCTCCGACCGCAAACGGCCAGCCGCAGCCCCACCGGCGTTCTATCTCAGAGGCGCAAGGTTATAGCCACTACCAAGGCCATGACCATACTGGGCTACCACCTCAACCTCCCCCACATATGTCCGGAATGGGCACTCCTTACGGGTACCCGGAGTCTAATAGTGTCAACTCACGTATTACTACCAATGATGAGATGAGTCTCAGGGACGAAAACTTGCAGACCCGCGGGCTGCAGCAATCCTCTGGTCCCGAACATGTAGCTGCCCCTCCTACTTTTACACATAGGCCCGGCGATGTGCCACCCAACCTACCACAACAGTCCGAAGAACTTAGAAGAGCCAACAGCCGGATTTCGGCTAATACACTCGCATTGTTATCTGGTGCGAGCAGTGTTGCAACAGCTGGCGCTATGGCTGCTTGGAGGTCAAGCCAGGACCAAACCGGGGGCAACGGAGAAAGAGCGCTTGGGCACGACACACACGGGAGCGGGCCAACAGTAAATCACCCTAATGACGACAGTGGCGGCCCACCTAGTGGTTATGGCGGTATCCGTGACGGTACGGAGATACCAAAAAGCAGAAACCCAGTTCAGGGCCACCCGTTGCCCCCACCTCCACCCGCAGAACCTGTTGAATTATATTTCGACTCCGGATCTTATTCCCGTGAACCCCCTTTAGCCCACCCACACAACCAACCGCTACAGCCACAGACAGTGCAACGAGCGCCTCCTACCCCTTCAGGAACCGCCAACCCAACACCTAGATTCGATGGATCGGCCGGTCACGCACCGGGAAGATACTCGTACGAGGATGAATATTACGAAGTACAAGATCAAATCTCTGGCCAGGAAAATTCCGCCCCGCCCATACCACCTAAAGTCCCCGTTTCAGAAGCGCAGTCACCCCGTAAACTACCAGCTCTAACAACTAGTTCCAGCATTGTAAGAAAGCCTATACCAGGCCATGCGCAAAGCACCAAGAGCAATCACGCCGAATCACCTGTAACTCCTTCTGACTCGAGCAGCTTGCGACGTCACATTCTTAGCCAAGGTGCTCTGGATCAAATTTTTCCTCGCAGCGAGTCACCACAGCACATGGATAGGACGGATATGCTTGACCTACAACGTCAGCCTAGCTCAGAAGGCAGCAACTACGACAATGACACAACCGCATCTCCTGATTACGCTAGTACTCGCAAGAGCTCGGAGACCAAGAGATCCGCTGTCTCAGTCGAGAAACCACGAGCCGGAGTTAAACGCACTGTTGGATCAACGGATGAGGACGAAGTAGTTGTCGGCGATGCTCATTATAGAGTCGGCTCTCAACAAGCAAGTTCTGAACTAATAGATATTGACTTTGGTCGCACATACAATTACGCTGCGGGACCGCAGGGACGCCCCAGTACTAGTGGAACCTTAACGCAGTCAGTGCACGACAGAAGCAAGTCTTCCGGCTCTAGAGAGCTATACACATCGAGCAGTGGTAATCACAGCATTCTAGATGGAAGCCCTGCAGGTGCAGATGATATGAAGAGGCGCAACTCATACGGCTTCCCTGGGAAGGGCAGCCCTGGAAACCATTCCCGAGAGCAGTCAAGACCGCCAAGTCGTAACCTCACAACTCCCGACCCATACCGGACCTCACCTTCTCAAATTGATGCCGAAGGTCGCCGCAGTATGATTTGGCAACCGGCAGCATTGGCTGGCAGTCCTGGAAGGCAAGGCGAGAAAATAACGCCAGAACAATTTGTACAGCAGCGGGCTGCCCAATCTCAGATCCGCGCCATCCCTGGTAATCTGCATCAACGAAACCAGTCTACCAATTCCCTGGGCATGATGACTCCGCCTCTGAGCCGTGGCTCTCCAGGTGAGGGTCCAATAACCCCTAAGCCACGCAATAGCTTTATAGATCATCCGCCCAGACCCCATTCTAGAGGTGCATTTGTCCCCCAAGGTTCTGGGGATTATTCAACTCGACTTTCCGCCCGCGAACGAGAGCATGTCTCTAAGGTGACTAGTTCTCCCCTAATTGATATAGCTAGAAATCCATCACAGCAGGCTCCAGCTGCCGGTCTAATAGGAGCCATCGAAGCTCGCCAGAGGGAGAAGGAGGGTATCAAGGAAGGCGTTAGTGGGCAAATGGTTCAGAAAACCATCGCGCAACGCCAGCAGCAGCAGCAGCAGCAGGCTCAGAATACCTTGTACAGCCAGGCAGACCCAAATGCCCAGTATGGCAGTACGGCACCTACGGGCATAATTCCCCAAGCCCAGTCTCCTGTTCTCCAGCAATTCAATCCGCAGTTCGGTTCGGGTATGGGCCAGCAACCAGTGGTTTATGCACAGGGTGGGGTTTGGAACAATCCCCGGCGGCCCCCTCAAGAGTATCCTTATTTTGGCGGTAATCAGCAGGCCCGGGGTTCTAGGACTTGAGTTCATTCCGCTTCTCTTTCTTTATTTCATTGTCTATCAGCGATGCTCCATTTTCCTTTGTATGTTGAGGATGGCATGGGAAGGGGGATCGCCTCTCAGCGGACCCCCACTGAAATCTATCACTTTGAAACGAACAGCAAGTTAATGGTATAGTTTTGCCTCATGCACGCGGCGCAATCAATTGAGCGGTGCTATTTGCGGTAAGAGTAGGGTGGTATTTCCAAACTAACACCGGGTAGGATTTCTTTCTCCCAGTTCATTTGTCTTATTTTTCTGAAATTGTACTTGCACTACATCCTTTTTTTCGTTCTTCTCTTAAATAGTGCTTCGACATGCACTTGGAGGTCGGAAGGAAGGGGCTGGATGGATGGATGGTATATAGTTTTTTTCGCGTCTCCCAATGAGCCTCTTTTTCCCATGGAAAATCCATATATATACAATTTCATCCGTAAAACGTAAAAGCTTTCCCTCCCCGTGTGTGCGCGTGCTTTTTATTTTATTTTATTTTATTTTCCTTTTCTTCCATTTCTTTGGTGTGCAAAAAGAAGAGTAGAGAATGGCAACGGAGGTAGACTACACCTACATTCACCGCAGTCTCCCTCCCCTTCTAGGGCGGTAACGAGTTGATATGGTCACGAACAAGGGCAGGAAATTTTCTTTTTTTTTAAACCATTCCCATTCACGCAGACTTCAATTCCGGGTGATTTTATTTATTAATATATCCCATTTTGATTAATAAACCCGTTATGCACAAAAACCAGGGCGCCATTGGGAGGGAAGAAAGATTGTTGCTGAACTGAAAGTCGTAATGCGTGGAAATCCGTCCCTTCGTGTGCTCGTTCATTCGTCAAGGTCGAGGCATGTTTGTTGAGCTATGTTTGTAAAGGGGGGTCGAGGAGGTTAGTTTCTGAACAAAGTGTTAAAAGGGTGTGGAAGTAGTGTTACCATATACGCGACTGGCGGACTTGATGATAATTTCAGCTTTGAGTTGGAGTTTTTGTTCATGCAAATGCTCATCTTCAGGGGTCAGTCGTAGTTTTCGGGGTTGCGCCTAGTAGGTTCACCAATTACTTCTAGTGCAACAACGTATTGGTTTTAGGCCGCTCACCAGCTTTAGTATGGGAATCACGTCCTTGGGTTCTGCGTGCGCAACGGCTTTAACGTTCTTGATTCCATTCTCCCAGAATATCCTCGCGGTTCTGCTCTTGATGAAGGCCACGGTTGAGAGCTCCAGGAGGTCTGATTTCGCACCTGTGTGCATGCACATCATTAGCCTAACAAAAGAGCCTCCAAGTACCTGTAGTCAAACAAACCAGCTCTTAATCTATCACTCATATGCTCCAACACAACGGCGAGCATCGACCACCCCATCCGCTCACAGAACTTGATCATACCGGCCGCGAACCCATGGCACGCTTGCGCGAGGTTTTGGACGTGGCCTCGTGGGATGTCGTATTTGCGAGCTACGAGGTGGATGGGCATCTCGTTGCAGAGATCACGAAGCTGGAAGGCAGAGTAGAAGCGTCGGTAGATACGAGCAAGGGTGATATCCTCGGGGGTGGTTTCTTTTAGGATGCCTCCTTGGGCCCTGGGTGCGGTCCGTCAGAGGGTACTAGTCTGAGCAAATAAGGGGAGGAAGTAATCTTACATCCTGTTGACAAAGCTTCCTTTTATCCCAACACAAGTGGATACCCTCACGCCACTGTCGTCAAGGCTATCCATCTCGTTCCTAAAAACCCGCCAATTAATGTCGGTTACCCCTGCCCCTGTCGTCTGTACAGGTGTAAACATATAGAAGATATGCATTTCCCCGTCCATCACAAAGGCTTGGAGGGCTCTCCCTATTTCTTGATATATGAAGATCCCGTCCTCGTGCGTGAGACAAGCGGCAACAATTGCGCGGCCAAGACGAGTGGCCTCATATGAGCCACAGGTATCTTCCGAAATGAGAGAATCGCTAGTCAGTGATGCTAGAGATTCTTTGGTAAGATTAAGCAAAGCTGGGTGATCAGCGGAACTAGTAGAGTGGTATAGTAATGTCCGCTTGATGTAGTCATCGATACCTTCCCGGCTAGTAGCAAGCCTGGTGGTGATGACTTCCAACAGAGCCCTAATTGCGGTTCAGACTAACTCGCGGAACCGAAAAGACGATGGGAATTACCTCTTGATGCCTCGCTTCCCTGGTGTCAGGCAACTCTGTATGGTTGGTATGTCGGCCTCCATTAGCTGCGCAACCTCTTCAACGTCTTCACCCCTACAGCACAAATAGGTTTCGCCGATTTCGTCCTTGCCTTTGCGGCCAGCACGGCCTCGCATCTGTTTCCTGGATCTCGAGTCAGTCATAATTACTGACAAGGCAGAGGAAGGTCCGCTGAATACACACAACATTGTTGGCCCAACTAAATCTCGACCCATTCTTGCTCCATGAAGAATAACCCTTCTTGCGGGTAGATTTATGCCAGCTGCTAAACTGCATGTTGCGGCTACAGCCTTGATGATCCCCTTGTCGAACGCATCCGCAACTATATCCCGCTCTTCCGTCGTTAATCCGGCATCTATTCTGTAATGAGTTTCATGGGATAGAGAAGATTGCGGTGTCTTAGATCGGGGGGAAATTACGATGAAATGCAACACCCTTCATGACAGTCTTTCCAAGCGTAGAATCAAGTCCAACACTTGTATTGCGGAGATTTCCTATAACATCCTTCCTCCTATCCCTTATCTCATCGGATAGTTCGCTCTCGTCCGGCATGGTTTGGCTTATTACTGTAGCGTCATTCTCGCAGCCTTTGCGACTGCTGCAGAACACCAATACACCGTAGCCAGCACTGACTGTCTCGTGAGTCAACGAGACAACAGCATTAATCAGATCGCTACAAAGCGCGCTATGCTCTGATGGCTTGATTATCCGGAGCGGTCCCATATTGGAAGACGCGGCCGTTCGTCTGTGAGTTCCTAGCATCTCAGCGGAGATTGAAGCGGGGTAGATGCCATTGCCAAATACTAGATATTCGTCTATCGGAACAGGTCTATAGTCCGACTCAAAAAACCGGGCATCGAGCCACTTGGCTAGAAGGTGTAAGTTCTGTCTCTCTTAGTAAACATATACCTCATTGTGGAGGTCGAAGCACCGTCATACCGGTATTGTGGCACTCATACCCACAATCTGGACGCCTTGTTCCACACTTAGTAATTTTGAAATCATGAGTTCTATGAGATAGCCTCTGTGATCGTCATCAATCATATGGAACTCATCCATTACGAGCACCCCTAGATCATCGATAGCACAATCTTCTATCGCTGAGTTGACTAAAGAGTTTGCCTGTCAAGGTCCTAATTAACATATATATAGATTTGCCGAAGGGGGGTTGGATATGGGGAGCCACCTTCTCAATTGTACAGACGGCGATGTCAGTGTCTGACCAGGTTGTTCTCGACTTGCTGCCTCCAAAAAACCCAACAACCCGAATATTGGACTCGCCCCTTGGACTCGTCGCCCGTTTTGGCTGAAACTCATGCTGGGATGATTCTTGGTCCCTCCGGACACCCTCAACAGCCCCCCTCAGCCACTTCATTTTTTCCTGTACCAGTGCAACATACGGGAGGACCAAAATGGCTTTCTTGCCGGGGTTCTCGATAATCCTCTTGAGCATAAGTATATCCGCCACAAGCGACTTTCCACCACCTGTAAATATTGTCAGTTTTCCTCTTGCCCCTCTGGAAGCGGTCAATAAGAGTAAACCTGTTGGAGCCGTGTATACTAAGTTCCGTTCGCCAGTCAAAAGTCCGCGGCCCAATAGACATCTTGACTGCCAGGGGTAGATGCTGTTCACACCCATAGAAGAGAAATTTACCACGAGTCTCTCTGGAAGCCCATAGTTAGGGTGGGACAAGGATAGAAGCGGGTTTTGGGATGCGGTTTGTGTTGACTTTAGGAGTCTTCGTTGACTGTACTCTGTGACGCCGGAAACTTGATTCGTAGCAGCCGAAGCAGTGCGGATCTCACTGGCCTTCAGTGTAGGTCCCCGCTGTGGTCCTATCGTCGGACGCTTGAAAGCTGTGGACGGAAGTTGATTTGTCTTGTCGCTCAGAACAGACCCATAGCTTCGTTTGGCTCCAGCTATGGAGTAGGTCTGCTTACTGCAGAGGTCAACAGACGTCTCAAAGCCCGAGGTATGCACCATCTCGGGGAAGCCAGCTACTTATTGTGTGTTGCACTGCACGCACACATCTACAGAGAGTTTGCGCAGGGACGGGAGCACAGGCTTGTACATGTACAGTACATTGGAACGTGGTGTCGCGACACAGAGCATTGAGCAGTTGTCAATACACAGTAGAGCACAGTACCATTCTGTTATGTAACTTTACCCGCCCACAGCGTTTGTTTACGCCGTTGTGGCAACGGAAGCGGCGGGAAGTTTTTCCGGATCACCTGACTCGAAGCACGACCTCGACGTTGCAATAATCCGCCAGAGCCCTATTTTCCCCTTTGGTGCATCTCCAGAGGTGAGAGGCGGCCAACCAGCGTTCGTGCATGTCAGCGTCGAGGGACCGGATTTGGGCTGGGGAAGTGCAAGCAGACCCAGCCCGGGAGGGCCGGTCCCTGTTTCTTGGGCAGGGCAAAGGCTCGAAATGGCGGGCAGGCTGCGTGAGGAACAATGGAATAAATTTTTTGTCTCGCGCTTGTCGCTGCGTCAAGACAGCCTAGTGCCTAGTGGCTGTATGGAATACGTAACGGCGAGCAGGAGCGATGGCATACTACGTTGTGTGTTCTGGCCAGAGCGAAGTTCCCCAGCACGAACTCAAAGAACTTGGCTCCGTGCTTGGCCCTGATATCCGAAGAGATCCACATCGCGCGGCTCCAACACCCCAACGCCCTCCCGTAGATGCTGCGCTGCTGATGGCTGCAGGCTCTGTCGGACGGCGGGTTTCTGCTGCCACCCGGGCTGCAAGAGCCCCGCCGTCCGCAGCAGTTGCGGTTCTGGCTGCAATACTAGTAATCGGTTGAAGTAGCTTGATATAAGGATTGGCTGCACGGGTCCATCCGCGCGTGCACTTCCCATGTCTGACTGAGTTGCCCCCAGGGCTCCCACCACTTCCCTCACTTGCCTCTCCACCTGCCTCTCCACTTGCCTCTCCACTTGCCTGCCTCTCCACTGGCCTCTTACCTCCCTCTCCCACACGTTGTCCTGGTCTCACGCATCCCCTCTCTTTCTTTCTCAGCCGGTTCCTTTCCCTGGGCCTTTGCTCCTCGGACTTCCCTCGAGCTTTTGGCGTTCCTGAGCGCTTCTATTTTCCAATTCCGGCTGGCTTCGACATCCAATCCCACCCCCAGCGGATTCATTTTAGGCATATTGAACATTCTTGTGTCGCGAGACCTCCACAGTCGCCTTGCATCATTGATATCCGGAGTCAACTGTCCTAATAGACTTATCCATTATCGGCCCAGCTTATTCCGCAGGATCACGCAAATAGATCGTATGCATCGAAAGATAGAGTAGCCGTTTGTCAAGTTTCCCAATAATCTTGAAATTGGCGCCTATTGAAACCGTGGGACTCTGCTATTAGAGACTCCCCTCGCGGTCACTGGCAATTTAGAGCTCCCAAAGAACCCACAAAGGAGCCGAGACGCCCACTCGATGACTATGGCGGATGACGCCGACAAACCGCCAACGACCGTTCCTGGCACAACACTTGCCGCCCACTCGCGAGAGGCTCCGTCAACCAGTCCATCGCCCTCTGCCACGGCCGATGCTGGTGCTGCGAAATCCTTTGCAAACGTCACTTCGGCTTCGACCAAGGCAAATGCTTCACAGCCAATGACTTCTACATCGTCGTCATCATCCAATCCGTCAATCAAAGATGCCACGACCTCCGGCACGCCCTCCGCGTCCCCTTACGGCACTCGCTCGCGAAATAGAGCCACCGCTTCACGTCCAAACTATGCCGAAGACAAGGAATCAGAGATGGATTACGAATATACCTCCAAGACGGCGCCGACGGCTGATTCCCAGGCTACGGATCTAGGCCGACTGTCTGGGGTGAGCACACGCCGAGCTTCAGCCGTTGCAAATGGGGCAACTACGATGGCAGCAACCAACTCCTCAGGATCAGCATCCTCAAAGGACCACATTCCAGGCACATCATCATTTTCGGCTAACCCTACAAATGCGGGCTCATCACAATCAAGGAAACGGAAAGCTGCTGGGTCGGTGAACGCAGCCCCGAGCCCAAATGGCCCGACGGCTGCCGGCCACGCGATGGCCAGAAAAGCGAGTACTGCTGCGGCATCCGCGGGCGGAGCTAGGGAATCGAATATGCTCACGTTTGAGAACTGTCAAGGGTATTTAAAAAATGGCAAGTTAAAGGCAGATGATGGAACGGTTCTGGCTGTCAACGGTAAGCAGTTCCACGCCCTCAACCCCAGCGGAGACATCTGCAGATATCGCAAGAACATTTTAGGCACAATACTCTAAGAGAAAAAATAGCCCGCTGTTGCTGTTGTTGGTTTTAATTTTTATAGCAAAAGCTAATCACCTTTACTCAATCAGATCACGTCTACCTCATTTGTGAACCTCCGGGAGAGCCGTATTACCTCGCCCGAATAATGGAGTTTTTACATATCGAAAACGAACCGAATCTACCAATTGATTCATTACGGGTCAATTGGTACTACCGACCTCGTGACATTCAGCGCAAAGTGAACGACACTCGAGTCGTCTTTTCGTCGATGCACTCTGATACTTGCCCTCTCGCCTCACTGCGAGGAAAGTGCCAGATACGGCACAGGAGCGAAATAGAAGAGATAGACGACTACCGGAAACTCAAGGACCGTTTCTGGTACGAAAAGATGTTTGACCGATACATCCATCGATACTATGAAGTTATCCCAACAAGCCAGGTAATCAACGTTCCCAGCAGGGTCAAAAAGGTGCTTGATGAGAGGTGGAAGTTCGTCATCGTGGAGATTGGTCGAGGGAAAGAGCTTACAAGCGACGTCAAGTCATGCAAACGGTGTGCTGGATACGCTGCAACGTAAGTGTAAATCGCATCAAAATACAAGCGCCAAGTCTAACCACCTTTACTAGCCCTGATTCCGTCGAGTGTGCAGTCTGTAACTCAACATACCATATGAATTGCGTACGTCCACCATTGCTGAAAAAGCCGTCGCGCGGATTTGCTTGGGCTTGCGCCCCATGTAGTCGCGCCCAAGAACGGAAGCTCGAGGCTCGCAACACACCCCTCGTTGGCGAGCTTACTGCGGATCCTGATGAAGAGGAACTCTACGACGAAGACGAAGAAGATGCACTGAGCCCGGAAGGAACAGGTGGTGGGACGAGTTCGTCTCGCTCCCAAGAGCATGATCCTATCCACCCAGCTACAGCAGAGCAAATTGCACATGCAAAGCTATGGCCCTATAGATACCTAGGCATTCACTGTAAAGTGGAGGATGCTCTTGATTATGACGACCGAATATACCCCCGGGCAAGTTCTAGGCTGGGTCCAAGGCACCAAGCTAATGTCAATGTATGGCATGGCCATCCCGTGGAGTTGGTAAAACCAGCCGACATCAAGAGGAAATATGTGAAGGGCGGTAGTCACAAAAAGGACACCAAGCCATCCAAAGAGACTCTAGCTGCATTGGAAGCAGAAAAAATCGCAAAAGAGAAAAGGCCTAAATGGGTCATGGACGAGCCAACTGGCTACGTACACCGCGGTGGAGATCACAACAACCGCGATCCCGAAAATACGGCACAACTCATTTTCAGAATTCCTAAGGTCGGTGAACTAGCTGAGTCGTCCCGAAGTCGTTCCATCTCAGACGATACCGAAATAAAGCATGAGATTGAAAATCGAGAACAGGTTGTCGACGAATACATGACTAGAGCAAAAGGTCTGTCGAAGATTATTGGCGTGGAAGATTACTCGACGAACTTTTTGGATAAGGCTTTGGAGATTCTCTGCAAAAACAACTTTGATAGCGAGCTTTCACTCAAGCAATTGAGAGCCGTACATAAGCGGAAAGATTTAAAAGAGCCGGAATTGAAACCAGATGAAGTCAAGCGATTTGAAGAAGGAGTTAGCAAGTACGGCTCGGAGCTGCATAATGTCACTAAATACGTCAAAACCCAAAAGGAAGCCGATATCGTTAGATTCTACTACATGTGGAAAAAGACAGAGAGGGGTAGGAAGATATGGGGTAAT
Source organism: Geoglossum cookeanum (assembly GCA_021527025.2). Lineage (NCBI taxonomy): Eukaryota > Fungi > Ascomycota > Geoglossomycetes > Geoglossales > Geoglossaceae > Geoglossum > Geoglossum cookeanum. Next base: position 36,883 of record JAJDFF020000155.1, read on the forward strand.
TATGAGGGCCGCAAGGGGAAAAAAGAGGCCAAACGGGCCGACCATAATACTGGGAAACTTGTGGATGATGTGGCCGACGACCATGACGACTCTGCATTTGATGGAGGCAAGGCCGCCGACAAGAAGAAGGGGTTCGAATGCAAGTTTTGTTCCACGAGAATCTCGACGCAATGGCGGCGAGCTCCTGGGGTAGCTCCTGGCACCACAATCCTCGCAGACGCCAATGGTAAGGGAGGAAACAAGGATAAGGGAGCCCAGCTCATCGTAGCCCTTTGTCGAAGATGCGCTGAGCTATGGAGACGATATGGTATCCCATGGGAAGACGTGGACGAGGTCGCGAAAAAGGTTGCTCAAGGCGGTGGACGGGCCTGGAAGCGAAGAATAGATGAAGAACTTCTAAAGGAGCTTGTTGCCGCGAACGAAGCCGCAGCAGCGGGGGCAAACAGCCTCGCTGTCACCGCTGCTGGTGGTGCTGCCGGCGGCACGCCAAGCCCTGCTTCGCTGACCCTCCAGTCAAATCAAGAACCTCCCAAGAAGAAGCTAAAGACGACACAGGAGAGTATTGCATCTCAATCTCCCTCAAATGGTACCGTAGGTACGCCGGCAGCTCCAAGCAGTCAGAAGAAAAAGGTTGTGGAAAAGTCAGTTCCGCAACCCGCTCCCCCTGAAATCCCGAAACCGAAACTATTGCCTTGCGCTATCTGCAAAAGGATGGAGCCAACGGGCGACCAGCATCTCTCGTGTAGGGAATGTAGGATGTCCGTTCATAGAGACTGCTATGGCGTTGGCGAGGCTCGAAGTGCGAATAAATGGGTTTGTGATATGTGCTCCAACGACAAAAACCCTCAGGTCTCGACGGTAGGATCCACCTTCCAGATTCGGCTGCGTCTTCATTTGCTGACTTTAGTACAGTTATACGAATGTGTCCTCTGCCCTGTAGACTTTACAGAGCACGAGTTTGTGGACCCGCCAAAGATCTCTCACAAGAAGAAGACCGACAAAGAGCGGGAGAAAGAGCGGACTGAACGAGATAATGCAATAGCAGCTGCTGAATATTATCGGAAGAGACAGGAAGACATGAATCGTCCAATCAATCCTCGAGAACCGCTAAAGCGCACAGCAGGAAACAACTGGGTGCATGTGATTTGTGCAGTGTGGGCCCCAGAGATAAAATTCGGTAATGCAAAAGCGTTAGAGCCTTGTGAAGGTATTGGCAACATCGCTGCCTCAAGGTATCAGCAAGTTTGCAAGATATGCAAGAGTGACAAAGGGACTTGCGTATCCTGTCACCAGTGCCATGCCACAGGTGAACGCCCCTTCTCCTAGTGACAGAATTGATATACTAATACAAGTGTAGTTCATGTCACTTGTGCGCACAAAGCGGGCTATATCCTAGGCTTTGACATAACACCTATCAAAGGTTCACGGCGGGATCACATCAACACTGTTACACTCGGAAATGAGACAGGTTCGATGACGCCTGTGGTCTGGTGCAAGGATCACACTGTCAAGACTATCGTGCATCAAATAAACGAGGTGGTAGATGGAACTGGCCCGAATGCTTTACAACTTTATGTCCGGAACTACAAGCAAGCGGATCTCACTCTGACTGGCACCGTACGGAAAGCGAATTTGATTAATCCGCCTACAAAGGCGGTCACACAAAGCTCGACAGGAACATCCGGAAACCGCCGTGCATCAGCGGGTACCACACTAAGTGGGGCAGCAGCTGTTACTTCTCCTCAATCTATCGACGGAAGCGGGGTCACCCATACTAGCGACAATCCAGAGGCTCCAGCTAAAAAATGCTGTGTGGCCTGTGGTATAGATGTCAGCCCAAAGTGGTGGAAAGTCACCTCAAAGGCACCGCCATTGCAAGTCTGTCAAGGCAAGACCTCCAGCGGTCATCCTCCACAGCCAGTTCAAGGCTCTCCAAACGGGGCAATGGTGAACGGCGACAATCCACATGACGTTAGTCACACCGAGCATCATGCGCCGTCACAGCAGTCCCAGTCACCACCCCAGCGGGGAAGTAGTGGAGCGACAACCAACGGGGAAGTAATGAATAATCCTGCAGCCATTGCTGCTGCCGCCCTTACTGTGGACACAGTCGTGCCTCAAACAGAGAAACTAGAGACAGCACCCTACGTTGCGCCAACTTTTCAGTGCCACAAATGCCATTGGAAACTGCTAAACCGAGAGCCGACACCCCCAGTAACCAGCCAATTGCCTCCACAGTCAGCTCCAACGCCACCGCATGCTCCCCCTACACACCTAGCTAATTGGCCTTTGACGACCCCGGTATCCTCACATATACCATTTCAAAACTGGTCCCACTCTATGAACACCCCCCCTCAAAACGCGCCACCACCCCGTCACTTGGGTGATTCTGTTCCTTTACATCAGGTCAACGGCGTGCCGAAGCCATCTCAGCTCAATGGCTCTCCTCGACCAAGTAGACCTCCGACACATCAACCAAGTGGGACCCCCCCATATCAAATAAGTAGGGCTCCTCACCAACTAACCGGGCCCCCTCAACCACTTCACGGGAGCGGACAACCTCTACACCAACTGAACAGTCCGCTTACGACACGTCAATCTAATGGACCCCCACCACCTCATCAATTGAATGGGACCGCTTCTCAATCACACAACATACTCGAAAGGCCTCACTCGCAGCACGCAGCCAATGGGGCCCATACTCAGTTAATAGCCAACGAGCCTCACCCGCCTCGCGCAACAGATGCAGCGTTCCCAATCTCTTCCCATAGACCTCCTCCATTTGGGTTACCACAAGGAAGCCAAATTCACGCAATAATGAATGCGAATGACAGACCACAGACTCCCCAAGGTTCAGCAACAACGCATTCCGCAAACGGAGTGCGACAAGGGACTGATGGACGAGCGTCCAGTGGAGCGAGTGCAAGTCCTTCACTGCGGAACCTACTTTCTTAACTGCTTACGTCGCGATATGGATCTCCTATTTGACCTCACCATGTACTCTATTGTAATACGATCCATTATGTTGAGGTCGATATTGCAGTGGGTTCCCGGGGGTTTTTTTTTGTTTTTTTTTGTCAACCGGAGGCGCCATATCGTCAGCCAACAGATTTATGTATTATAGATATCTGATGTGCGATAGAAAGCCTGGGACGTTCCAGACAATGAAGGATGAACGGTTACGATACCGAGGGATGGAAGGCCATTCTGGGTTTTTGTCACATAGCTTCCACTATCATAAAAATGCGCATGTACTCTGTACTCGAAGTTAACCAGTTGTATGCAATACGTTGTTTTGCCTCTCTGAACCACGCAATCGAAAATGCGCGGGTGCTGGCCAGAGCACCAGGCTTTGGAAAGCATGGAACGAGACGCCCAGGCATAACTAGCATCTACAGAGTGCTCTACTCCGTGCTCGGTATGTATGTACACGTACCTGTAAAAGTACAAGCGCTACATATATGCAGACCGCATACCATACCGAGTCCAAGAGCATGAGCACGCTAAAGAGGGATAGCGCTCTCTTCCCCCGCAGAGCCGCGGTCCATCACCAAGCATCAACCCGCGAGAGACAGGATCGAGACGGTGTCCGCCGCTCAGGGCTTCGGTATATATTTCAAAATGAAAAGCACCCACAGCTGATCCAGGCAGTCCTGCATGCACATTGTCAGTGTCTGGATGTGTGCCTTGAGGTGATGTGTCGGGGTCGCTCGACCAAATACAGACGGTGCAGGACGACCTGCTCTGCTCCCCAACACTGAGAGCATGAAAACACTGTTGTCCACCCACATCTACGTGCTCACGTCGCTTTCCACGTCTCATCTGTAAGCTTCTTTCAATTTCTGCACAAACCACCACGGGCATTGCTGCACTGCTGCGCTCCAACTCGCAGGCTGCATCACCCTATTCATCACCATGGATGAGAGCGAGAGAGCTATCGTTGACCAAATCATAAAAGACCTGACCTTTACGAATCCGAAGCCCAAGAGGTCGACGTCGTTTGACGAAAACCCGCACAAGCCATCGAAGACCCCAACACCAGCTTCCAAACGCCGTAACTCTGGACCATTGTCGCGGGCTGTTAACGCTCGATACCCAACGCTTAAGCCATTCGGGGACTTCTCGATAGGCAGGCCGGCCAGAGTGAAGCGCAAGCCTCCCGCCATTGTCTTTGCCTCCCCAGATCCCGACGAGAAGGAGCCCTCTCGCTATGTCTTCCCTCCAGAGATCCTGACGCCCTCAGCCAACCCGCCAGAGACGCCCAAGCCCCACCGCCTTGCAGCAGCTCCCTCGTCGGAATACTCTAGTCCGTCCAGTTCGCCCTACCAAAACTCCCTCCACTCTTCTGAGAACCCGCCCGTGGCAGGCAAGCCAGAACATTCACCCTACCACATCACTTCTAGAAAGCCCATTGATTCACTATTGGGGCTCAGCCTCCCGCAGAATTTACGGAGAGGCCAGCAGGCCAGCGCCATCCTGTCCTCCTCCCTCACCCAGCCGGATGCACAAGGCCCTCCTCTCAGCAGCCATATCCACAACAAACCAACCCCAAGCGAGCTTGCAGCTCCAATTATCCTGAAGCAAGAGACGGTCTCTACTCACGACAGGTTTCCCCAACTCTCAGAGATATATCTAGATAGCCTTGGGCACTGGACCCCTCCTGCGCCTCCCAAGTCCCCTCTTTTCGCTAGATCAATCACCTACCCACAGCCGCTCGAAAGCGAGTTATTTCCAACCAGCACACATTCCCTGCCCGTACAATCGACGACCCCGGCCATGTCTGCCGACAATCTTTTAAATCCTGCCTCGGCGCAGGCAGGCGCGTTTGGCATCAGCAAGTCAAAGATCGTCGCCGCAGCTGAGAAGCAACAGGCAATTGTTCTTGAGAAAGCAAAGAAGTTGAATGTCCCGCCACCACCATACAAGCTCCTCGAACTCGTTGGCAAGGGAAGCTTCGGTCTTGTGTTTAAAGCGTATGTTACTGCCGGCTTTGCTGGATAGGGTCTATCTAATGCGAAGAACTGCAGCAAGCACCATCCTACTAACCAAATCGTGGCCGTGAAGATGATGAATATGGACCAGATGGACCAGGAATACCAGGTCGGAGATCCCACTGACGCGATCAAGGATCTAAGTGCAGAAATAACCGCGCTTAAAGAGCTAAGGGAGAGCGGCGCGAAGAACGTGAATATCATGCTTGACGCCTTTGTTCTCGACAATGAGATGTGGATTGTTGCGGAATTTTGCACAGGCGGAAGTGTTCACGCGTTGGTAAGTACATCGGTTTCAGTCGAATCAAAACTCTTTACTTGTGTTCCCATCTAATGATAAGCTGGTCCTTCCCTTTGCTTTACTTCTGCTTCTGCTCTCGAGTGGCCTAAATGATCCTAACCTTGCATAGATGAAAGCAAGACCCCAGATAGGACTCGAAGAGAAGTATATTATAGTTATTGCACGAGAGCTTGCGGAAGCCCTAAAGTGGGTGCACGATGTAGGGATGATTCATAGAGACATCAAGGGCAAGTAGGCCTACTACAGTTCTAGCCAATCCCTAGGCATTGCCTTTGCTAACGGGGTTATTGTGCTTACAGCCGCGAACGTCCTTATTTCTGAAGATGGAAGTGTCCAACTCTGCGACTTTGGCGTGGCTGCAATGCTACAAACCAAGGATGAAAAGAGGCAGACAATCCTGGGCACACCTAATTGGATGGCGCCTGAGCTACATTCCCGAGGTGCCAACGTCCTTTACGGGAAAAACGTGAGCAGACCTTTTATCCCTAAAAGTCGCCAGGCCTGTTGCTGACATGTGGCCAGGTTGATATCTGGGCGTTCGGCTGCACCTTATACGAGATGGCGACGGGATACCCACCATATCATAGGGTTCCTCACCACCTCCTTGGATCCAAAATAGCTCGTCAAGTACCAAGATTAGAGGGGGGCAACTACTCCGACAGTTTGCGCGATCTAGTCGCACTCTGCCTAGAGGAGAACCCCAGTCTTAGGCCACCAATCGATTCTGTTCAGAAGCACGTTTACCTTGCCAATACCGTTAAAAAGTATCCAACGGGCTCGCTCAAACAGCTGATTCGCGACTATAGAATCTGGGAGTTCTCGGGCGGCCAACGTAACTCCCTGTTCTCCGCTGGAGGCGCGCAACAGCTCGATCTACCATCTGATCAGACCGGAGACGATGACTCTTGGGATTTTGGCACGAGGTTTAGTAGCGTAATCGGCAACCCAGACGAGACCAACCATGAGCGCTTCCCTCAGTCCAGTACACTCCAGCAACCCTCTCGTGTCCCCCATAGCCTCCAACAGATTTTCTATCCTGACGGAACTGGGGGAGACCTTGCCACTCAATGGAGCAACCAGAAGCAGCGACGAATTTCCGGACAAAGTCAAAACCGAAGCCGTCTTTCAGATCTCCCATTGAGGAATCTTTCCGAGCCCTACCCATCAGCTCATCAATCTGTTGAGATAGATCTTGGTACGTACGACGAAGAAACCGGATTATCCCATTTTGCAGACAACACAATCAAAGGAAATAGCCAATCAAGCGGATGGTTTATAAGAGAAGACGAGGAATCCCAGAACGACGAACCGTCCTTCGAGAACGGAACTCGCCGAGCAACCAAAGACTGGACGTTCCCGAGCATGATGATGACTCCCACTGAGGAAGTCCCCCCTCTAGCTCCTCCAGCGGAACTTCGCACAATTTCATCCTCCTCAGAGACTTCTTCAGCTCCCTCATCGCCTCCACGTATTGTCCATAACCGAGAAGATCCTCCCCGCCCTTCCACTGCTAGTCCGGACACCAACCCAGGTTCACACTTCCCTCTCACTTCTGTCGCACCCTCCAGGGGCGGCTCCGTTGATGCCAGCAAGCGGGGATCCTTTCACAAGGCCTGGCGATCGGTTCCTCCGAGCATCGATGCCGGCTTGATGGCGGAGACCAGCAACGTTGATATGGAAGGCCTTCCTCAACCGCAGCGCCACCGGCAAGCAAGCTTATCCAGACAAGCTGAATCTGCTACCCTTGCGTTTGGCCGTCGGGCGAGTGAAAATGAGCAACGTGCCTATCCGCCGCCGTCTTCCAGAAATATAGGCCCAATTCCAGCCAATCTTAATGCGGCCCCAAATTTTACCAACTTTTCAGAGGCATTTGGCTCTGCCAATGTCCCTCGGCCTCTAGCTCCTCTGCGAACTCAACTCCCTCGATCCTTGTTGAACGGCAGCCGGAAAGAAGTGTCCGCCACGTCAACATCTGATGCGGACGAAATTGATGACTCGGACGATGACCCACTATTCAACGTTCCAATTCCAGCTCCTCCATCACAGGAGGCACTAACCGAAGGCGCTTCAAACGATATTTTGATCGCGGAGATGGAAAGGTTACTTGGCAGCCTTAACGTTTCACTGGAAATTGTTCGGGCCTCCTTTGAAACCGTTGACAGACGGGCGAAGCGTGCTGCCGCTAGGGAGGCAAACAAAACGGAAAACCGGGCCAGCCAGTAAGGCCGACGCCGAGAGGCAGCCAATGGTATTGCGTGGATCTTAGCTTTTCGTGGTTCCCCTCATCCGTCTTCTCCCGTCACGGTATTGGCATCTCAGGTTTTGGTGGGTTTCCGGCGTCTGGCTTCTGGCTTCTATGTTCCTTCAAATGGAGATTCCGTGTGTGACCCCTTCGCGTTGGAAACGAGAGCATACACCACAGCCTCAGGTGGAATTAGACGCGGGCGGGAGGGATTTCCCCACTGCTCCGAGGGCTACATACACACTCTCTCTTCCAAGAGATATTCGCTGTTAGCTACTACTACCCGATCATAGTTCTTTATGGTGATTTATTGGTACTGGCGCCTTTGGTAGCCTCTAAACTTGACAGAGAACCATGGAATCGGATCCCTGATAGCTAATTTGCACTGCGAATAAAATAGAAATAAGGGTTAGCGTTTTTCTTCATAAGCAATAAGTTACTAGTGACACCGGCTGCCCGACTACTTTCCCTCCCCATTCTTCAACCCCCCCACCTAACAACTGACCTGACGAACACGATGAATTGAAAATCCCACATACTCGAATTTTTCAACAAAAATGCTACTGATAAAAACCCAGTCAAAGCAGCTCTTGTAGCACTGAAATTCTTAATGTAAGAAGAGTCTTTTATCTTCATATCTGTGGGGGCTATCAAGGACAATGTAGGGACAGTAGGGTGTTGTTACTGGTTAAGGGCATAAGATTCAACCCCCACAAAGATTTTGTACATAATTTACAGTTAGCTGGAACTTCAAAAATAAACCCCGGAGCAGATTTTAAAGACTTGATAGATTGCTTTTGTGAATAGCTTTATAGCCCCTAGAGAGGCATTAATTCTGGAATTTTTTGGAATTTTCGTGCGTCAGGTCAGTCCGTGCGACAGATTAGGTAAGTCGCCAATCCGCCCAGAACGGTCTCTTCACGACCTCACCTATCAACCCCCAGAAGGAATACCTTGACCAACAACAAACAATCATGGCCAGTGAAAAGACCCCAGAGCCACAGTCAGGGCATACGGCACCTTCTGCCCCCAATTCCCCAGTAGCAAAACGTCAGAAGACCATGACTGTGCCAACTGTGGAGCATTGCCGGCCACTGCAAGTCAAGAAGCTCTCTCCGAAGGGACGAGCACCTACACGGGGCAGTGCGTTTGCAGCTGGCTACGATATCTACAGGTGCAGTTGCTAGCTGCTGAACTAACGGCTCTGCTCGTGTCTGTTGGATAGAGGACTAACATGTGGCAAAAAGTGCACACGATACGACAATTCCTGCTCGAGGAAAGGCACTAGTAGATACCGAGATTGCAATTGCTGTACCTGCAGGTACTTGTACGTGTCATACTTCCTGCAGCAGAGTAGCGCGGTCGGGCCACGTCGTAGCTAACAGTGGTTCTGGGACCGTTTAGATGGCCGAATTGCTCCTCGGAGCGGACTCGGTTCGTGCATATTCATTCATAAATGCCGATTCTTGGTATCCGTACTAACATATTCCCCTAAAGCTTCAAAACACTTCATTGACACCGGTGCGGGCGTCATTGACGCTGACTATCGAGGTCAGGTCAAGGTCCTACTCTTCAATCACTCAGACGCAGACTTTAAAAGTAGGCCAGTTACACTTCTCCAGACCCCATTGCCCTATAGGTTTTCCTGGGGCTGCGTTTACTTCCTAATTCAAAATGATGAATATATTCGTTAATCCCAGCTCACTCAGACGCAATATCTTGCGGTTGATGCGAAAGCGATTCTATATTCTGATTGTTTTGCTCTTCTATACTTGCTCGTCTTGCACTAGAGAAGAGATACCCAACAATTCGATGTCGAAACCCTTACGCAGATGGCTAATGCATATTTGGTTTACGAGCAGTTGCGGAAGGTGACCGCATCGCACAACTCGTGCTCGAGAGAGTAAGTCCCAACCAAATTTACAAATCCAGAAATGGCCCTAATTTCTCTAGATTTACACTCCCGAGGTAGTAGAGGTCGAAGAACTAGAAGAATCCGTCCGCGGCGCCGGGGGTTTCGGGAGCACTGGTTAGAATAGGAGTGTGATTGATATTTCTGGTCTGGCCGGGTGGCGTTATTGTAGAGGATTGAGGATTCACTCTTCGGGAAACGGAGAAAAACAGCATTCTATCTCGCAACGTAGAGAGGTGGGATGGGCACGCCTGGGACTTCGACTCAAGAGTGACTCATGCCAACTGCATCATTCTTATCAAAGATTCAAAGTAAAATCGTTGTAAGAGGGGTATTTGACCAAATTAAATTTCCCTGGGGGTATGCGAGCAATTAATTATCCTTAAAAACAAACAAGTCTATCAAACACCTTTCAATCTGCCACCTGTGAACCAAACATTCTCAATGGTCTAGGGCCTGCGCGAAGAATTCTATACTTGGCTCCCTCAGCACCTGCAAATTCCTTACCAACTGAACTTCTGCAGCCTTTGTCTTTCTCAAATGAAGCATCTTCCTATCCTCGCCATCCTTCTCCACCGTTTCGCCAATCCCCACCAGCTCCCTATCCCTCCGCTCCTTTGTCTTCACCAACACTGCACACATGCTCGCCAGCACCTTTTCCACCGCCTTTGCCAACGGCAGCTTCAGCGCCTCAACGTCATCCCCCGACACCCAGGCCCGCCTACCGCACAGCCCCTCAGCCACAGCAGCTTCCCTAAAACGCACAACAGTCAGAGCAGCAAACATATCGCCGGTGCCGCTGAAGTAGCAGTCGATAGCCGGGATGTCGATGCGGAAGAGGCGGGGGGTATCGTTGGAGCGCGCAGTGGAGCCAACGACGGTGAGCGTTTGCGGCTTGTCGGGGAAGCGGAGAGAGGTAATTACAACGTGGGGGACGCGGTATTCGGCGTGGAGGGTTGATATTGCGGCCCTCAGTGCGGAGAGGGAGTCGATTTTGATACCGGAGAGGAGCCTGTGTGTATTTGGGTGGGTGGTATGTTAGAAGGAGCAAGTGCATAAGAGGGGAGGGTCTTCAGGTGAGGGACTTCGTACTCAGCTTCAAACTGATTCGGCAATATCATATCCGCCATATGCAGTAGTCCCTTATAAGCCGGCACCACATCCTCACTCACATACAGCTTCCCCTCATCGCCCATAACCGGATCAAGCACTACCAAGCGGCACCGTCAGCAAGAATCTCTCACAACTTACCCCCACAACCACCAAATATATATATATATGTGTATATATAATAACTAATAAAAAAACACCGACCCCAAAACAACTCTCCCTTCCCCTCCCCCTTCCCCTTCAAATCCCCCGCAACCCTCCCCACCGCCTCCACCGCCTCCCGTCCCGGAACATACCCCGAGAGCAACATATCAAAATCACACAACCCACACTCTATCAACCCCTCATACACCTCTGCAATCTGCCTTGCCGACGTCTCAAACCCACGAAACCGTCCGTACCCCTTGTGGTTACCTTGCACACACACCGTGTAATTAGCTAGCGAGCGCGGCGTGCCCTGGGGAGGGCAAAAGATGAAGGAAAAATAAAGATAAAGGAAAAGAAAAATAAATAAAAACGGAAGGGGGAATGATGGGAGATAATTACTATACTGCACCGTATTCAACGCCGCGACTTCGCAGCCGAGAGCCTGCATGACGAACACGGCCATGGTGTTTCCCACGTAACTAGACAGGTATAGGATAAGAATACATATATATGTATGGGGAGGGGGGTAGGGGGGTAAATCTTCAACAGACCCATAAACCACCTTCTCCGCAACAGCAAAACTCAGGTCAGCCGATCCAATTTCCGTTAACAGTAAAATCCAACCCCGACGATTTTCAAGAGAAAGAAAAAAAGGGGGGAGAATGGATGGAAGGAGGGAGGAGTTCTCATACTTACATGACTAGCAATAGCGAAAACACGAGTTTCGGGCACTTCCTCTTCCATTTTTACCTTATTTTCCTTTCTCGAGTTTCAGTGAAGGGGGGTTTTTTTTTGCGTTATGTAATGTCGTTTATTGCCTGCGGTTGGTATAAGAAGGGGGAGAATAAATAAATAATAAATAAATAATGAATAGAGAAAAGAAAAGAGAAAGAGATGGTGCGAGGGAAGAAACTTGGCCTCGTTAAGTATGCGCGGCTGGCGTTACATATGAGTAGTGGGTTTGTGGCCCCGCTACTATGCAATGCCTGTGTGGCTCAATTGGTTAGAGCATGTGGCTCTTATTCAATAAGAACTACCACAAGGCTGTGGGTTCGAGTCCCACCACAGGCTACAAAGCGATACCTTTTTTTGATCTCGACTCCGTCTATCAACAGTGCAAGGGGACAAGCAGGTGATAGGTGATTTATTACCGTTGCAAAACCCATCTATTCCCTGCGACAAATCGCTGCTCTGCCCGATTTATTTTCTGTTGGCCCCAACCCATCGTGCAGTGGCGGCTAATGTCACGTGTCTTGGTGAGAAAACACCAACTTTTCCCAGCACAAATAAATCTTTTTGCGTTGCTCAAGCATCTTTTGCACTGCAACTCACCCACTTTGTGCCTGTTTAAGCCTCATCCCATGCAAAATCAAGGATATGTTCATGGTCTCAACGATGCCGACGTCTGTTCGGCCAACAGCATCTATTGTGTCGAAAACTATACAACAAAAACAACCTGCAAAGCCACTTCTCCGTCGCGCTACCCTCTCTGGCACCGTCCGCCGTCGCGATGAAACGGAAATCGACATGGACGCTGAGGGGAATTGCACAAAACCCAACAAGCGCTCAAAAGTGGCCTTTGACCCAGAAGTAAAGGTCCGCCTTATGGATGACTGGGCCGGCCGTGAAAAGGCGCCTGAGCTCATTCGCGAGGAAGTGCGTCGTGGCATTGAGAAATATGCCATGGGAGATACGGCGGGCTATGAGCGTATAAAAGAGATATTTACGATCAAACAAGATGCAGACGATGCCCCATCGCCAACAACGATAAAGAACTACCTCCTGGCCCTACTGGGAAACGTGCCGTTACTGAAAAAGTCTTGTTCAGGCCTTTTATATGCTGTCCTCGAGTGCCAGTGGTTGGGAAGAGATGAAGCGTTCGTGGCAGTATACGTCCGATTCCTTGGAATATTGGTTTCGGCGAAGGGGGGGTATGTTGGTAGTGTCCTACGAATGCTAGTCAACAACCTATGTCACGGTGCGTATAGCTTCCAACCGAGCAGATCTATTGGAATTTGCCTAACCTCTCTACAGTACCATCGTCAGCCGGCTTCTTATTGAACTACCAGCCAGTCCGCCGTACCCAGATCTACGCTCGGGTCCACACAGCTCTCAAATATCTGCTCCAACTCATCCCTTCGGCCAGTGCTGTGTTGTGTCCCATCCTCTCCACCTCTTTCCCCCATTCAACGGATTCCAAAAAAGCGCATACCGATTATGTCCAAAACCTGCTCAAAGTCGTTGGATATGCACCTGAGCTTAGGTCAGACGTCCTTTCTCTCATCACTGACAAACTTGTAAAGATCGATGTACAAGTCCAAATCGATATGGACGATCTTGAAGATGATATAAAAGAGACCCTAGCGGGAGGTGAAGTGCTCGGCAGAGAGCGGGGGAGTATAAGACGATATGAAGATGGCGGAGAGCCTGGGGACGACGAGAGTGACGCCAGCTCGGTAATGAGCGACGAATCTCTTGACGGTGAGGCTTACCGGCTCAGAGAACTGAAGTCGAATGTAGAGAAGATGGATTGTCTTTTAGATCTCATGTTTGAATATTATACGCCTTTCTTTGCAAATCAGGCGGCCGACGGAAGTGACGACTTCAACCTCCTTCTTCAACAGTTTTCAACATCCATCCTACCGACATACCGATCCCGGCACACACAGTTTATATTGTTCCACTTTGCTCAATCTTCCTCGTGGCTTATCGATTGGTTCACAGGCGTCTGCATAGCCCAAGCATTCGATCCTGAGCGTTCCCTCGTGCTCAAGCAGATTGCCGCAGCTTATGTGGGCAGCTTCGTGGCAAGAGCCGCAAATATGACTAAAGAGATGGTCCGGGAGGTCTTCCGGATCGTGGGGACCAACCTTGTTAGCTACTGCATGAAGGAAGAGCCAGAGTGTAAAGGGCCAGACGTGAGACGTTTTGGTGATTTCTATGCCGCAACCCAGGCTCTCCTCTATATTTTCTGCTTCCGATGGAGGGAATTAATGATTAACACTGAAGACGGTGACGAGGACGACGAGCTCAAGTACTCTGACATCGGCGAAACGACCTGGGTACCAGGTATCAAAGAAACTCTACATCGGACAATATACTCAAAATTCAATCCGCTGAAAGTCTGCTCGCCACCGATCGTCAACCAGTTTGCCCGCCTGGCGAACCATCTCCGCTTCATATACGTCTTCCCTCTTATCGAAAGCAACAAACGTCTCCGGCTCTCGCACACATTATGCTCCAACGCAAACTCAACATTCGGTCACCCGGATAGGGAAACAGCGCTTACTGCTCGCAAGGATGAGCAGTGGCTGGAACTCGAGGCTTACTTTCCCTTTGACCCGTATAAGCTACCCCGTAGTAAACGGTGGATTGATGGGGAGTATGTTGACTGGAAGGGTATCCGGGGGTTAGACGAGGTTGATGACGAGGATAGCGAGACTGATAGGGATGAGTATGAGAGCGGCGAGGACGGTGAGGAAGTTGAGGAGACGGAGACGGAAGAGGGAGAGTGAATGGATTTTTTTTTATGGGCAGGACAAAATTAGACCCCGTTACAGAACCCCCACCGGCTTGCTCCATCTGACATTGGTATTTGCTTCTCTTTCCCTTCTATTCATAGCGCGGCGCCGTCTCTTTCTTTCTTCCCTTCTTTTTTCTCTCGCAACCCGTACCAAGGAGTGTTAGGAGGGAGGAATTGTGGGGATAACATCATTTTGGTAGTTTTAAAGGAAAACAAAAGAATAAAAGGGCTATGGAAAAAAGTTTTTCTTTTATTTCTAACTCGCGCCGCTATTTTGTTTTTCTTTTTCTTCTCGTTTTTGGGACAGATTGCGAAAAGGCCGACTTTCTTGCTTTATTTACATCTAGGTGCCTCGGAACAAAATAAAACCAAAACTAACACAGTCCCCTTTCATGATATATATATATCTCCAAAGTGTCACCTTCGACGCACCCTTTTGTCAACAGCTCTCAAGCCGCTCCAATCCGGAGATGGCGCACTGAATAGTTGAATCTCCTCAACAGCCCTCTTCCTGCAGAAGCAACTCTGTTGCTCCTAGCTCTTGTGGCAAAGCAGTGTTTGCTGGGGCACATGGAGGGCGAAGTAAAAGCGAAGGAAGGATGTGGCTCGGAATTACACATTAGACGGACGATGGGAGAGGCAGGCGACGATGAACAGATAGATGATACATACACTCACTGATCATTACGGAGCGAATCCATAAATTGTAGCCATTTTGTTTTATCTACGGGTCGTTATATCTAAAATACAACTATAAAAAGAAAAACTGGATGAAAGTTTTTATTACAGCTAGTACAGCTACTCGCAGACTGTCACTTCCCACACACAATATTGGGGTTCTAGGGATAGATAGATAGATAGCCCTTTGTGCCCTTTTCGCGATACTCTGGGATTGGTGGATTATAGAAAGATGCGATTGAGACTGAAATAACTGGAGGAGGATGAGACGCGGTACAGTACTAGGGTGTGGGGATAAAAGTCTCTCCATCCCAATACCCTTGACCCCGAGTACAGTTCGAGTCGCGCTGCAAGAATATGAATACGCGGCTCTTACTATAGGAATATATAAGAATAATCGCGCCGCTTTTACCCGCCCTTACGGATCGTCAATGTTGCCCTCGACAAAATCCGTGATTCGCACAAACATGAATTTCCAAGGCGACGAGTAGGAGCAAGCAACATGCCTCCCTCACAGTTGAAAAGGCTCAAGGCGACCCTACGAGCAGAGGGTATCACGGGCCCACAGCCTTCCAAAAAGGCCAAGAGGAGAGCCGCTGCGAATGGCGCAAACAAAGATCGGAGGGTTCAACGGACCGCCACCTTGCAGAATATTAGGGAGCAATTTAATCCTTTTGAAGTCACGGCTCCTGGCTCCGGGAGGGGGAAATTCGAAGTCACTACGAATAAGACATTGAGTAGCAGGGTAGGCAAAGGCTTGAAGGGGAGACCAGGGGTTTCCAAGAGCGTAGGAGAAGAGAATGTAAAGTCTTATGGTTTCTCACACTCCACTTTGTTTGGGTTGTTCCGGGTGGGCGCGCTAATAGCATTGGGGTTAATAGAGAAGGAAGACCTTGCTCCTCGAGATGCAGCGCCGCAAGAAAGTCGGGGGGATCATGGACAGGCGGTTTGGAGAGAACGACGCTACAATGACACCCGAGGAGAAAATGTTAGAAAGATTTACGAAGGAAAAACAAAAGCGATATAGAAACGGTGCAATATTTGATCTGGAAGAGGAGGAAGAGGAGGGTCAGCTCACTCATTTTGGGCAATCTCTATCCTTCGATAGTGAGAAAGTCGTCGATGACTTTGAAGGTAGCGGTTTGGAGGGGTCGGTTGAGGATGACCGCTCTTCAACCGGTGCCCACAACGAACGAAAGCGAAAGCGAAGGCGAAATTCAGACCCTGAGGTTAGTGTTGGCGAAAACGGCAGCGAGCTTCCAGAGCGAAAAAAATTGAAGGCCGAGGTTATGAAAGAGGTCATCGCCAAATCGAAACTCCATAAGTATCAGCGTCAGCAGGCTAAAGATGATGATGAAGAGCTGAGGGAGGATTTAGATAGGGAGCTTCCGAACTTGTTAGGGCTGTTAAGGGGGGGAGATCTACTACCACCTACCATACCCGGCCAGAAATCTACCAAGGCAGATGACGGCAATATGAATCCAGCAAGAGCTGCCATGATGAATGGTACGGACAAGACCCAGGCAGACAGGCAGTACGATTTAAGGCTCAGAGAAATGGTACTTGACAGACGGTCAAAACCTACGGAGCGGACTAAAACGGAAGAAGAGAAAGCCGAGGAAGAGGCTAGACGGTTACAGGAGCTGGAGGAAGGAAGGCTGCGCAGAATGAGAGGCGAAGTGAGTGATAACGAAGAGCCAGAAGCCACAGGGCTCGACGGAACTGGTGGAGGTGACAACGAGGTAGAGAACTTTGGCTTAGGTCTGGGGATTCTTGGGCAGAAGCAGCAAAAAGAGTTCAACGTCGAAGACGAAGACGACTTTGTTATTGACGATGACCTCGTTGCAGATGACTCAGATGCCTCATCGGAGAGCGGGGATGAGATGAGCGTACTTTCCGAAGACGATGAGGATCGAGAATTTCTAGGCAGCTTGGCCCCTGACCATCGAGCAACTGGGCTCGGGTCGGCGTTGACCTCCGCGAAGACGACAGGTCCTGAGCAAGCCCCATGCGCAGCTCTTGCATACACTTTCCCGTGCCCGCAGACCCACGAGGAGCTCCTCCAAATCGTTAAGGATGTTGCGCTTCAAGATTTGCCAACAGTAATCAAGCGTGTGAGGACGTTACACCACCCAAAGCTCCACAAAGACAATAAGGAGAAGCTAGGGCGCTTCTCTGCGACCTTGGTAGAGCACTTGGCTTACCTTGCAGACCAACCTAATCACCCATCTTTCCTCGTCGTAGAGAATCTAATTCGCCATGTGCATTCACTATCAAAGTCATACCCTGAGGAAATTGCAAGGGCCTTTCGATCCCATCTTCAATCGCTTCATGAAAATAGGCCTTTAGCACCGACTGCTGCTGATCTGATTATTCTGACGGCTATTGGTTCCATATTTCCAACGTCGGACCACTTCCACAAAGTCGTCACACCTGCAATATTGAGCATCGCGAGGTATTTGGGACAGAGTCCACCTACATCACTCAGTGGATTGGCTACTGGGACTTATTTAGTAACCCTATGCTTACAGGTATGTTTCAGTTATTCGTTTGAGTTTTGCGAGTACCTAATGGTAACAAATGCTCTGCAGTATCAAAAGCTATCAAAGCGCTATATTCCAGAAGTTGTGAACTACGTACTAAACGCACTCTGCATTCTTATGCCCACGCCACCAGATGTTATGCCTGGGAATTTCCCTAGACATGAGCCAGCCTCGTCGCTGCGTTTGCAGAGCGGCGTAATCGGCGACGTCCGACTTCTCCAGTTTTGGGATATTCTGCCCCAAGAGTTATCTATTGACGAACAGTCGCAGTTAAAGGCTACCTTAATCGAAGCCCACATCACTCTGACAGACTCCGCGGCCGAGCTATGGGCTGGGAAGCCTGCATTCTACGAAGTATTTGAGCCTGCGTTAAAAGTACTCCAACTTTTCTCGCGTAAAGAATGCGGAAAATGGCTTCCATCAAGTACCAAGGTGAGTCTCGAAAGAGAATTCATAACTACCCGGAAGCCGCCCCTCACACCGAACAGCAAAAAATCCTCAAGACCTCTGAAAAACTCCAGCGTATCCTGAAGCAAGCGCAGCTCTCTCGCCGGCCTCTTGCCCTTCACTATCACCGACCCCTAGCAATTCGAACCTCAATTCCCAAATTCGAAGAATCCTACAACCCAGATCGTCACTACGACCCTGACCGTGAACGGGCCGAGGTCAGCAAACTTCGTGCAGAGTACAAACGTGAACGTAAGGGTGCGATGCGGGAACTACGGAAAGACGCGAATTTCATTGCTCGAGAATCTCTCAAGGAGAAGAAGGAGAGGGATCGCGAGTATGAGCGGAAGTACAAGAGGCTGGTGGCTGAGATTCAGGGGGAGGAGGGGCATGAGAAGAAGGAATATGAGCGAGAGAGGAGGATGAGGAAGGGGAGACGGTGATGGGGTTCTGGGTTCTGTGGGGCACTACTTTGTCCCATGGCTAGCTGAAAGACAGGGAAAGTAGTGCCTAAATTAAAAAAAAATTGAAATAAGACTCAATTCAGCCCACTAACTAATACCTCTAATGCACTTAGGTGATGCCACTGGCACTGACGAGCAGATCGATCACTCGTCCGAATCGTACTCGCTGCTCATGATTGTGCATTTATAGCCCAGGAGACACTCCGTTGCTCTACGGGCGATAGCCAGAGATTGCGGCTGTCCGTCCAATAGCTCCGTTGATGTACAGTCGAGTCGCGCTGCAAGAATCTCGCGATATAGGAATTATCGCGTTGTAAGAATATGAATACGTGACTCCACCTCGATCCCAGGTTATTACTATAAGAATAATCGCGCTTTAAGAGTCCATTGCCCTGACCATATTCTGGCAGCGCGATTCGACTGTATTTGTGATGGAAACCCGCAAGCGAGCTATATGTTGCACCGCCACAGCCAGCCAATCTGCCTCAGCAAGGAGAACGGTGTGTCCTCACCCATCGACTCCCCCCATCTAGAGAGCTTCGAGCCTCCAAGCCCTCAACTACTGCAACTGCAAAAACGGTCGCTCTCGCAACAACGGCGTGTTCTCAACAGCTACGCTTGCTCGTCCAACCCAAACACGGTTTACGGAAGCTGTCTAGCTATAGGAACCGCAGGATTCATATCCCGCCATGGCTCAATACTTCCTCGACTTGGTTTACTCTCTAACCAATTGCATGTGCTGCTTCCCGGGGTCTCCGCAGCTAAAGATCAACAACAAGAGTTTTAAGATTCTAAGACTACTGGGAGAGGTGTGCTGGCCATAGCCTGGGCTTACTGCTAAACACTGGGGCTAATATGGTGTCGAATAGGGTGGCTTCTCCTATGTCTACCTTGTACAAGACACCTCTAATAACTCTATTTACGCCCTGAAAAAGATACGATGCCCCTTCGGCCAAGAGTCGGTCTCTCAAGCTATGAAGGAGGTGGAAGCTTACGCGCTCTTCGCACCACACCCAAACATCATCCATTCAGTTGACTACTCGGTCCAGGCTGACAAGTCGGACCCTGGTGCGAAAACCGTCTACATTCTTCTCCCGTACTACAGGCGGGGTAACCTACAGGACATTATCAATGCGAATCTCATCAATCACACGAAGTTCCCGGAACGTAGGCTCATGCAGCTTTTCTTGGGGGTGTGCAATGCGCTCAAGGTAATGCATCAGTACAAGGTTAGAGGCTCGCCGGGAGGGGCAAACAGCGCTAGTCGAGCACGCCAGGAGGCGGCGCGGGCTGATGAAGATGCTGCGGATGAGGTTGCCGATCGGAGGCGGAAGAACAAGGCTGCAGATAGAGATACAGAAGATGTTGAGCAAGAGCCGTTGATGGAAGGGGAGGTAATGAGATCGCAAGAAGGGGTTGCTCCAGGGGGGCTGCGGGCGTACGCCCATCGCGACATCAAACCTGGTGAGTAAGACCTCCGTCTCCAAGATCCCCCCACTGACATGGTGTTTGAAGGAAATATCATGATTGCGGACGATGGCAACGAGCCGATACTCATGGATCTCGGTTCCATTGCCCCATCGCCAACGCCTATCACCTCCCGCTCTCTCGCTCTTGCCGTCCAAGACACAGCGGCCGAGCACTCGACAATGCCTTACCGCGCACCGGAGTTATTTGATGTAAAGACTGGCTCCATAATCGACACGAAAGTTGATATCTGGTCACTTGGCTGCACGTTGTACGCGTGCCTTGTTGGAAAATCGCCCTTCGAGATGCGCAGCGAGGAGACTGGTGGTAGTCTCAGCCTGTGTGTCTTGGGCGGCGACTGGAGATTTCCGGATGAGTCGGTGCAAGGGACAAATGCTAAGCCAGTGGCCGAAGGAGGAATAAGTGAGAGCATCAAGGAAATTGTAAAGAAGTGTCTAAGGGTTGAGCCCGCAGAAAGACCTGATGTCGACGAGTTGATCAAAATGGTAGACGCAGCTATCCCTGGACTGAGGGACAATGATGGAGGACCAGAAAGTAGCTCTTAAGCGTAGAAACATAATTTCTTTTGTTCCCCGGTGTATTTGTTCCTAGTTTAGCTGATTTCGGGAATCCGAACGGAATCTCTAGAAAATAACGGGTCAAGTGGCGTTTTTTTCCCGATGGACTCTTACCACCTCCCTACTTCAGTTATTTTGTGACTAATTTCAATCTACGAAACCAGACACAAAGCAAAGTATTTTTTTTTTCGCTTTGTCCAGCATACAAACAACGACGAGTCATCCCAAAAAAAAAAAAAAAATAATAGGACGAAACGAAACAACACAGACAAAGGACATGGGGAGAAGAAGAAAAAAAAGCAACTATCAAGACGAAGAATACACATATATATATAATGGGCATTATTGCTTCCGACCTACTACTACTACTACTACTACCAGCACTATTACTGAAAGGACCACACAACCCACAAAGGAAGAAAGAAAGAAAGAAAGAAAGAAACCAAAAAAAAAAAAGACACAAAAAAAAGAACACAATACTATCCATCCATCTACATAGCCTCAGGACAAAAAAAACTCTCTTGCATTATTATATCACACATATAAACTCTCTTCTTCTTCTTTTTATCCATCCATCCATCCATCCACTTCCATCGAATCGAATCGAAAACAAACCTCTCTTTCCCCCATCATCATCATCACACCCTTTCAAACCAAAACCAACAAACGACCAAAAAATAAAAAAAAAAAAGCCACAACAACAACAATAACAGTAAAAAATTAAATAAAATAAACACCCCCATCATCGTCATCCAAATGGCCAAAAAACATCCCAACGGACTGCGGGTGGTAATACCCACACACCCTCACCACGACTACCGAATCGTCCGCGGCGGCGGCGGTGGTGGTGGTGGTGGCAATAGTGGTAATGGCTCCCCACCGCTCTCCCTGGAATTCCGCCGGAAACTCGCCCTCATGCGCTCGCGCCTCGCGCCGCTGGTGAGCGTGTATACGGGCACGCAGCACGCGGAGTTTCCGCGCACGCTGCTGCAGTTTTGGCTCTTGACTGGTAAGCAGGCAATCAATCAATCAATCCCCCCCTTCCCCCTTCCCCCTTTTCAAACTTTCCCCTGTCAATTGTTGTTGTTTATTTATTACCCCACCACCACTACCACTACCACTACCACCAATAGCAACAACAAACAACAGCAACAACAACAAGATTAGTAATAATAAATAATGATAATGGAATTGATAAATAGGAAGCCAGATTAATGCGCTCGCCGAGTATTATCATCAGCGGTTTCCCGGCCCCTATACGGACATGTACCCGGTGGCGATGGGGTGGAGGGAGGATGCTGGGTTGGAGGTTAAGAGGAGGAAGTTTGGGAAGTTTATTGGTTTGAAGGGGTGTGAGACGCCTGTTTGGGAGAAGTTTCCCGAGAGCGATGGGGATTTTTGGGGGAAGAAGTGGGTCTGATCGTGGCAAGGCTGGTTGGTTGTTGCTTGTTAAGTTGCTGTAGTAGCAGTTCAGTGGTATCATAATCGCTTTGCTTGAATTTCGTTTTGATTTTGCGGGTTTCCTTCAATTGACGCCATTTGATACATGACCTGTACCCATTACTCTGAAAAATATTATTACACGGGACCAATTAAATCGGGTTATTCATCATCATCTTCTTCTTCCTCTTCATCCTCGTCTTCATCTTCATCCATGCCCTCTGCAGCCGTGACCTTAAACTGCTGCTCCTGATCGACGCCAACGTAACTATCACACATCAAGTACAGCGATAATTCGTGATCACCGGGAGTTGGGATGATAAACTCTAGACGAACGTTAAGCCGTCTCCCAATAGTTACCCGCTTGATAGCCAGTAAGCTCTTTGTTTTTTCGTCTCCAACGACGAGCCACCAGTTCTCCATTTTCGTTTGGGGGTAGAAAGGTGCGTGAACTGTGGTGTCTGGCTCTTCGTCCTCCTCCACTTCCCGCTCAATCTTGACTTTGACGTAGGCAGGGCTGCCTGCCGTGATGTTGTCTCCATCCTCGAGCTCGTGCTCCATGTCAATGTTGGGATACTTGTCGTTTGTGAAATTTGCCGCCTGCGCTAATTGCTGATTATCGAGCCCCAACCGCTTGACGAGTGCTTGGTAGTTCGGATTCTCGTTCGGGTCCATGGCTTCCATGAATTCGAAGATGTCTTTGATTCTGAAGAGGAGCAAAGGGTTAGTGTGGGCTTGAGAATGGGGAACTTGGGAGACAAACCCTGAGTCATTTGCTGCCTTTACAACCTGCGGCGAGAAATGAGGAATCTGCTTAAGAGGGCTGTCACGATCCCACATCGACTGAACGGTCATTTGTGACATTTCCATAGCGCTCATCGCGTTAATGTGACCGTCTGATGAAAGCACATCAACGCAAGCGCTCAAAAGGTTGAGAATTCTCGTGAGGATGATCTCTTGGTCCTTCGCAAGATCTATAGGCAGCTGCATTCTGGAGAAGTGGGCCTGGAGGAGTACAAATGCCTTGAAGTGGGGTGATTCGTAGTTTGGCTGGGACATCTTGACCGGTATCCGATCGTAGATGCGACGGAGGACATGGTCTTCGTGGCGTCTGATTTGAATGGTTTCAAATTCTGTTGCGGATGTGACGATCTCCAGAATTCCTTTGAGTTTGGTGCGGCCACTTAAGGATAAGAGGAAAGTCTGCACAGTGATGAATGAGATATTGTAATATGCGGCGATCATAGCTGCGTTCAGGGGGGTGACAGTGTCGTCCTCCTCGTCTAGGTCGACAATCTTTGCCTCTGCAAGATCTTTAAGGGTGTTTTCAACCAACTCAGAGAGATGGGTGCTGAGACCTTCATGGGATGTATCGGTTAGACTGTAGTAGCTCGGGTTTGCTAGCAGCCGCCGGTAGAAATACGTATATGTAGCCCAGTCCACTGCGTCTTGCGTCGATGCGATCATCTTCGTGCTGACCTCAGAGACAAATGCATCATGAAGATAGACTTGAAGATGGCTTTCTATTGGCAAGGCTTCGTTTAGAAACTTCTTGTAGTACTCCCTCTTCACTGCAGGCACCATGAGAACGCCCATACTGCTCTTGTCTTCCAACGGACGACTCGCCCTGCCGAACATCTGTAATACTTCGCTTACGGGGTAATCGACATAGCGATGCTCTCTTCCCTCAAAGAACTGTGTCCCCATTACGATCACTAGATGAGCCGAGCAATTAAGCTCCCAACAAACATCTCGAGAGGCTATCATGATTTGGATGGCACCATTGGTGAAAAGGTGTTCCACAATGCGTTTGTCGTTCTGGCAAAGCGCTTCATGAAAGTAGCCGATTCCGTGCGAGATAGAGTCAGCCAATATTCGCTCCTGAATCCGGTTGAGGAGTGGCGAAATTTCGTTGATATCTGCGTGGAGGAATCTATCTTCTTCTTCGTCCGCAACGCAGGCTGCGGCTATATCCAGCGCCGTAGAGCGTGCCTGCTTGCGGCTTGGGACAAAGACAATAACGGGCTTGTCTGGTGACATCTGTAAGATTGAAAGATATGTTGGCTTGGCCATTGCAAGCATGAGCGACGGGAAATGCGGTATTGAGAATGATTGAAGGTGTAATTCTAGTGGTACTGGGCGGGCATGCGGACTGAAGTTGTAGATAGTGTGCCTATTAGCACCGACCCACTCGCCGATATCGCGAGCATTCGACAGCGAGACGCTCAGACCGACAATCCTCATGTTGTTTTCTGTCTGTAGAGCGATATAGTGCATGCGTGATACTATTATCTCATACACATATCCTCCCTGGCCCCCAAGCATATGAAGATCATCGGCTATAAAGAGTTGAATTGTTTGGACGTTTTTGCGCCGCTGCCATTGACGTGATAGGACATCCCATTGGCTGGGAGTTGCGAGAACTAGGTCACCCTTCTCGAGAATCTTGAGGTCCGCAGTGGTTTCCCCAGTCAGCTTGACAATTTCCTTCCCACCAGCAATACTGCCGAGACGCTCCTTCCAGTTTGCTAGTCGCTGATCGATCAGCTCCTGGAAAGGAGCAATATAGACCGCCCTGGCAGCATCTCGTTTTGTCCAGTGTCTAAGGAGAGCAAATTCCGCACAAACGGTCTTTCCGCTTCCCGTCGGGGCTCCGATGAATACATTATCGTCGGTTGCGAATAGTGAGTTGTATACTTGAGTCTGGATTTTGTTGAATTTCTGCCATTCGGGATAGAGATCGATATAATCCTGTCTCTTAAGTGCGGAGACGGGCAGGGGCTGTAGGTCTAGTAGTGGGGTATGGGGTGGAAATTTCTCAGGGAGTATGAGTTTCTGAAATGAAACTGCAAGCTTCGTCTCGGAATGCATCCACCTATCTGATATGACATTGATAAAGTAGTTTGGAGGCATGGGCTCTGTAATTGGTACGGTGAAATCGACTAGGTGTTCATTCGTCTCAGACTCGGCGTAGGTCTTTCGTAGCAGAAATTGGTCGTGGAACAGAATATCCTCTCCATCGCAGTCCTCAACTATAATCCAGAAGCTCTCAGCTGCACCATGGATTGCATCGTCCCATTCGAAATTAGGTGTGATCGTAAGTTCTACCCTTAGCATAGAACGCGTGACAGGCTGCACCTGTGCTTGGACTTCCAGCCGTGGGAATTTCTTTACCATTCCAACCACTGTTTTCCCGGCCTTTGGCATACCGAGCAACTCCCCCATCCTAGGCGGGTCAAGGTCGAAGTAATTTGACCAAGTAACATCGATCCTCTCTGTTTTTTGAATAATATCGCGAGGGCAGGTTTGGAACTGTCGAAGAGGTGTCATGGTTGGCCACATTCGTTTTTCTGCCATTTTACATAGATCGAGAGCGGTTTTAGCAACCGACGCCCACCCTTTCCTTAGCGTGATTTCGAAAATGGCTCGGAGAATACGACCCGCAGACTGAGTAACATAGACCATGTCAGCCATCAGGGCTAAACCCTCGAGTTTGAGGCGCGATATGTAAGCTTGGAGGAGGACGTTGATCTTTGCGTGGGGCTCTTCAATGCTTTCTTTGACGGGTATTGGGACTCGCCCGAGGAGCTTCGCTAGCTCAAGCTTTTCGTCCTGCCGGACAGGTATGTACTTAAACTCATCGCTTAGTGCAAAAACTCTAAAAAGTTCAATCGGCGTGATTGATGGTTGGACGTGGTGGTTGTAAGTTAGCATCGAGTTGTGAGTGATGTAGTAGTGCGAAGAGATCCGCCCAAGTTCCGTTGACTGGAGCTTGCCTGATCGTTTGTCGTACTTGACGAGGTTACATTTCTCCAACACCACCGCAGCAGAGTGTATAAGATCGACTCTTTTCTGTTCCAGTGCCTCATCATCTTCATATTCAGCACCAACACTGTATAGCCCGGGAGATCGGAGCATTCGAACAAAAAGGTAAGTATACCCCAGCCACTCAACGGCTTCGTCTCTACTCCGAACATTCCCTAATACAATTTCGGCATTAAGATTGTCAGACAGCTTGCTAATAAATTGGCTCTCGATCGGAAGTTGCTGATTCATTAAAGAGAGGTAATACTGCATCTCGCTTTGGGTGGTGATGATGATACCCTCGCCGTAGGTGTCGAATTGGGGACGGCCTGCGCGTCCAAGCATCTGAAGGACGTCCTGTGGACTAAGTTCGACCCAGCTGCCCTTTTCAGGAGAGTAAATCTGTGTGCCCTTAATAATGACGGTGTGTGCAGGGAGATTGACCCCCCAAGCAAGGGTAGCAGTACAGACGAGAACTTGGATGTATCCGTCGCTAAAAAGATCTTCCACTGTCGTCCGATCGGCGCGATTCATCCCTGCATGGTGGATACCGAACCCATAGGGCAAGATATCCTTGAGATCCCGGTCAATCACACTGTCGGCTTCTTGGGTTAAAATCTCCCTACTGGCGGCATCGCTCCTAAGAATCTGCCCGATGGTCTCTAGTTCTAAAGCCTTATCTCGAATGTACTTGGCAGTTTTTGAGGTTTCCTTTCTCGAGTGTACAAAAATTAGCATTTGGTTTTTGTTGGCCCCAACCTGCTCTATGACTTTGGTATACGTGACATCGTTCATCGTCTTGAGTTGTTTGATGGCCTTCTTGTCTGTGACTCCGATGAATTCCTGCCTCAGTGGACACGGTCGATATGATCCATCAAAGTGAAATAGTCCCTTCAGAGGATCGACTCGAAGAAAGCTTGCAACGTCCCTGTAGTTAGGCAGAGTTGCACTGAGACCGACTAAACGCACGGTATCCCCTGTTTTTTCAATCTTGCGAATCGTTCTGCTAACGATGCTCTCGAGGACCGGGCCACGCTCGTCATGTAGGAGATGAATTTCGTCGATGATAATTAACCTAACAAGGTTGGTGTAGCTCATGTCCGTGGCTTTCCGGGTTATAACGTCCCATTTTTCGGGTGTGGTGACAATTATCTGCGTATCTACGATTTGCTGCTTCGTGAGCTGACGATCGCCAGTAAGTTCGGAAACTTTGATGCCATAGGGAGCAAGCCTTGCGCCGAAATTGCCGACCTGCTCCTGTACCAAGGCCTTTAGGGGAGCGACGTAAATTATCTTAAAATCGTCGAGACTTATTTCCCCAGTTTGATCATTGCGGTGCTTCCCAATCTCTCGCAGAATGGTCAACATGGCAACGTTTGTTTTTCCGGACCCAGTAGGTGCACATATCAACATATTGCCATCGTCCTCAAAAGCCGCCGGGAAGCATCTCGTCTGTATGCGGTTAAGCTCCTTCGACGATTTAAAAGGCTCCTGTGACCATTGAGGTAGCTCACTGATGGGAATGTTTTTCGGTTCGCTTCCATCGCTTTTCCGCTTGGGTGCTGGAACGTGGATTTCCTCGTAACCTTTGAATGCCCGTTTCGTGGATCCCTGTGGAAGCTTTACATTTGGGTTCGTCATGAGGTGGTTTCCTTGATCGAAGACGAGGTTATCGAGATTGATAAGTCGTCGCGGCTGAAGGCCACCAACGAGGCCGCTTTCTTTACCTTTCTGAGCTCCATCCGCACCAGTCGTCAGCGTTGAGGGAATATCGATATCCATGAGGTCAACCTTTAGTTTCTTGCTGCCCGGCCCTGCGGCATCGCCGCCTTGGCCCTCCCTCCCGCGTAGCTCATCTAAGATCGGTCGGTGCCCTCCAAGTGCCATCTCGCGCTCGATAGCGATTCTCTTATCCGTATCCTCAGCTCTTGCCAAACGGGTTAACCAAACGACCTTATCTTTGTTTGCAATAAGCTTACGAACAAGTTCGTGTTGCTCATAGTCAAAAAGTTCCATTAGGTCATTCTCGATTTCCCGCAATGGCCTTTGTTCGGCTTCTTGATACTCCCCCATAGTGCCTGATAGAATCTCCATGGCTTCTTGGGTTTTTTGCTGCTGCACATGAGGGTCCGAGTAGATGTATCCAACTTGCCGCTGAAGCCAGAAAGCATCGATCTCGTGGGCAGGAATAAAGTCTTTATTCTTTCTGTGGCTTCCTACACTATTGGCAGCTGGAGCGGGATCTAGGATCAATTCCTCAGACTCAGCACCATCCATGTCCTGATCCTCAGCACCGCCAGTCGTGGTGGTGGCAAGGTCTTCGGCTCCTGGACGGTCTTCAACATCCTCACTATCCTCGTCAGAGGTTTCATCTTCATCCCGGACCTCGTAGGTCCGTTGAACTCCGTCTTCATCTTCATCCGACTCATCAAACACCACCGCGACGCCTTGTCGTTCATCGAGCTCCGCGCCAACCTCGCCAGTCATATCTCCATTGCCTTCCATATTCTCGTCTTCGTCCTGAGAGTTATAGTCTGTAATTTTCTTCCCTAAGTTTACTAGCTCATTGAACTCTTTCGGGCCCATAGTAGCACCAATCACATCGTCTATCTCCTTTTTCTTGTCGAAGTCTTTCTTATCTTCATCCTTCAGAGTCTCCAAAATGACATCTGCCGCGCTTCGTACGACCTCGTGGGGCACATCGCCGAGGTTGTTTGCAACCGTAGTAAGAATAAGGTCATATGTAGCCCTGGTAGCGGGAGTCCGTGGCCGGTACCGGATCCCTTCTATCAGTGCATCAGCTGCTGAGAGTATGCCGGCACCACGCAACTGTGCTGGCTCCCCTCGCCTCCTCTTCTTTTGCTCCCTCTCTAGTACGTCTTCACCTTCTCGAATTCCACCCCGCTCGACCACCGGTCCGGATGCCTTTTTCTTCTGCTTGGGGGCATCATCACGGGCAGTGCGCGACCCCATATCTTTGATATTGATCCGTCCAGCGAGAGACTCGGGATCTCCGGTAACCTCATCATTCCGGCGGGAAACAAATCGGCGGTCGGCCTGGAGCACCAGGTTCGACATCGCCGAATATTTGTATTGTGAGACATCTCGTGGGTCGGCCATGATGATTGTGTGAAGGAGGCAGGTTGAACTATCGAGAAAAGAGGCCTTTTAGATCATAAGAATTTCAAATTGAGCACGTCTAGCCTATAGGACAAAGGCTCGAGAGGTAGCGTGCGGAGAAAGTCGATAGTTTGAAAAACAAGAGGCTGAATATATGCGGCTTAAAGCGTACATAGCACGTGATAAGGCGATTGCCAAGGCTAACTCAGGAACGCGGCAATCACATTTCACACAAACATGGATAGCTCGAATTTCCCGCTCACTCAGGTCGCGTCTTCGCTGGGACCCTATATAAAAACTCGACAGGAGGCATTGAGGATTAGAAGGACGTTGACCATATATCTAGGCTCAGCACTTGCGGACTTAGATGATAAGGGCAAGCTACCCTACACGCTTGCAGCACCCGATATATCTCTGTCAGTGAAGCGAATACCTACAGCGATCTCCGGGTTACGCAAACAGTGCCTTAAGGCGCTCCAAGCGAATGAGAGGGCGAGGAAAGAGTATCGATCTCTTTCGGATTTAAGAGGTACTTCTGATGAACCGGGTGTACGTCCAACGTCGAAAAAGCTCGACGAGGACGATGAAGATCATGATGAATTTTTCCAAACCTATATTGCGCTACTACGGCTCCGTCGGAGATACGAAAAGCTACGGATATTTCAGGATTATCTTCAACTTCTATGTCGAAAAGCCCCAGCGAATCCTCAATTCTTAGATATGAATAAAATGCTTAGAGAACTACCAACACCACCAGAGCTACATACAGAGGCCATCCGGACAACCGGGGCGAATGCCCCAGACTCACCTGTGTCGGGTATTGACACCCTGACACGACGCTTGGAGGTGTCGGTATTGGGAGCCAAGAATTCCCTGGAAAATGAGAGGAGATTACTTGAAGAGTGGAGGAACAAGGGAGATGGAAATCTTGAGGAAGCAACGACCGGAAGCCACAGGCTTCACGCACTTGGGCGAGTGAGGAATGAGCTAATTCATTGGATTGAGAGCGAACTTTCAAAAACTGGTAGTTCACTCGAGGGAGATGTAGAGCAAGCTACTGGAGAGAAGACTATGGACACCGGTTCAGCCATCTCGCAGTCCGTTGAAGGTATATTGCGTCAGTATCGCGGATACGTTGAAGCGCGCAAATTACTACTGGTGGCACTATCCACGGCTGCATTGTCACTGTCCATCCAGGAGAGAGGCAGCACTGCGGGGGTCCACGCCGCTGATGAGGCAGGCCAGGTCGGAATGACAGATCATATGGCTCCAGCTTACTCATTCCTCCCTCTTTTCAGCCACCACCTGCTACCATTATCAACATTCCAGAAATCAATCATCCTACAAAAGTCATGTTTAACCATGAGCCTCGCAAAACAACAGAGGTCCATAATCCAGACAATTGAGCGACTGGGGGAGGAAAGCCATCTCCTCCCCGCGTACCCTCTATTAGCTAGCCAAGCTCGATTCAGAAATGTTGCGGCTGCTTTGGCATCCAGAGCCGTCGACAATAGGCCAGTTCCCTCAGAAAGAGATATTACGGAAAGCGGAGGGGACGACTGCATTAAAAAGGCTCGCGCATGGGCGTTTGCAGCAGACGCTGCGCGCACCGCGACTGAGGATGCAGTTCGGGAAAAGTTTGAAATCGGGGAGATGAGAATTCGAAGCGCTCAGGATACACTGGTTAGACTTCTAGGGCTCTTGGGACAAACTGAGGCTTTAGGCGGTGCGGACGAGGATGGACATGTAGAAGACGACGGTGCAGATGTCTGGGCAACCATGGCCGTAACAATGTCAAAGAAGAGGGCAGACAGAATTCTAGAGAAGGCTCGCGGTCGCAAGATGAAAGGGAATAATGATGAAGGAAGCGGGCCGTGGAGAGGCCTCGATGGAGAACTAGGAATCATCGGGGTTTGAAGCTCCACTTCTGCTCGTGTGGTGGTTTACCATAGTACAGTGTATTGTACAAGTGCAGAACCCCGTAGACGATTCCTACCAAATCAGGATGGCGTTGAGCGGGTTTCATTGGAGGGCTTTCCCGCAGCCACAGGGTGAAGTCAGGTTCCTCTCAAAATTTTCGTAGCATCCCTGCGGGCGCGTCACTGTACGGGGGTTGAGCTGCGCACCGCAGCCGCAAGTCCCTACCCCGCAAATCCGGCAGGGTGTGTACTCTGCTGGCCTTAAAAATTTTCTCCCGTGCGCCATCAATCCACGGAAAACTGGCTAGGTCGAGGAGACCGACAAGCTTGGCGGGAAGGGAAAAGCAGGATAGACAGTCACATGCTGCAGAGTGGGGAAGGCGAACATTGCCTGCGTGCGATCAAAATTTTCGGAGATGCCTGAACCCCCCGACCAAAGCGTCCTAGGTGCTCCGTCGTATGGTGCAATTGGGTCGTGATCTGAAGGCCTCGGTGGTGTTGCCCTCAACCATATCTTCGCTTAAGTAGTTACTTCGTCCTCTGTACTAGCGATCTCGGCCATTGCCCCAAGAATCTGTGTGGGAAGCTCGCAGCACACCCCACGCAGAGGACATATAACGTCGAGCTCCATTGGAAGCCGTTTCCCCACAATACAGAGAGTTCGAGGCCCCAAGAGGAGCCGTACAACATAGCTGCTTGGAATTGGGAACCCACTACTGTATTCTGAGGCCTTGACACTGAGCAATGGCTCTGTCCGGATGCTTGGCCGGCCGAACATCCTCTCTGCTTCGCCAACGTTTGCAACCGGCAACTAGCTCCCTCCGCCGTTTTACAACACAAACCTCGTCGTACGCGCCTCTCGCAAGACAGGCGCACTTGCACACACCATGGCGACATGTTCGAGCATTCTCCAGAACTACAGCCCTCAAATCCAAAGGCCAAGAGGCCCCGAGTGCGCAAGCTTACCTGGCGAGCGGCGTAATTGCTGGTGGAAGGAATCTGGTTGATGTTTCCAAGGTCCTAGTAATTGGGAGTGGTGGTTTAAGCATTGGCCAAGCTGGGGAATTCGACTACTCTGGTAAGTGGGTCTCAAGTGTGGGATGACTTGAACTTCAAAACGAGTTCCCAGAACGCACCGCGAAATTCCATGAAATCAAAGCAATTGCTCCCGTTGGCGGACGACGCTCTACAAATTGCTAATTGCCGTCAAACTACAGGCTCTCAGGCTCTCAAAGCTTTGAAAGAAGCGAACGTAGCCTCGGTTCTCATAAATTCAAATATTGCAACTATTCAAACGTCTCACGTACTTGCGGATGAAGTGTATTATCTCCCTGTTACTCCCGAATACGTCACGTACGTTATAGAGCGGGAAAGGCCAGATGGCATCCTACTTAGCTTTGGGGGACAGACGGCGTTGAACCTGGGTGTTAAGATGCAAAAGATGGGAATATTCGAGCGTTATGGAGTGAAGGTCCTTGGCACAAGCATCAAGACCCTTGAAACCAGCGAAGATCGAGACTTGTTCGCCAAGGCATTGAATGGTAGGCTTGGAGCGCTCTTGTCCTTGAAAATCTACGATCTGAAGTCCCTTTGCTGAGTCTTGTAACCACACAGAGATTAATATCCCTATCGCCGAATCTCTAGCTGTTGCCACAGTTGATGAGGCCCTTGCCGCTGCGGAAAAGATTGGCTATCCAATTATCGTTCGCTCTGCATACGCATTAGGGGGTCTAGGCTCTGGTTTTGCCAACGATGCTGAGGAGCTGAAGAATTTATCCTCCCGGTCACTTACTCTCTCCCCGCAAATACTTGTAGAGAAATCGCTGAAAGGCTGGAAGGAGGTGGAATATGAAGTCGTTCGAGATGCAAGTAATAACTGCATCACAGTTTGTAACATGGAAAATTTCGACCCTCTCGGAATTCATACAGGAGACAGCATTGTGGTAGCCCCTAGCCAGACGCTGAGCGATGAAGAATACCATATGCTTCGATCAGCGGCTATCAAGATCGTCAGGCATTTGGAAGTGGTAGGAGAATGCAACGTACAGTATGCTCTCCAACCTGACGGGCTCGACTACAGGGTCATTGAGGTCAATGCCCGGCTTTCCCGGTCCTCAGCTTTGGCGTCTAAGGCCACTGGTTATCCGCTTGCCTATACCGCTGCTAAAATTGGCTTGGGACATACGCTCCCAGAGCTACCAAACGCAGTCACCAAGACCACAACCGCAAATTTCGAGCCAAGTCTTGACTACATTGTTACTAAAATACCAAGGTGGGATCTTAGCAAGTTTCAGCATGTCAAACGTGATATCGGGAGTTCTATGAAATCTGTTGGAGAGGTTATGGCAATCGGTCGAACTTTCGAGGAATCTTTCCAAAAGGCCATTAGGCAGGTGGACCCCAAGTATCTTGGCTTCCAAGGGGGCAAATTCAGCGATCTAGATGAGGAGCTGAGGAATCCATCAGACAGACGGTGGCTTGCCGTAGGACAGGCTATGCTTCACGAGGGTTACTCCCTAGAGAGAATACATGAACTGACCAAGATCGATATGTGGTTCTTGTATAAGCTACAGAATATCGTGGATGTTCACAACGAACTCGTAGAGGTAGGCAGCCTCTTTGGTCTAAAGAAGGAACTCGTTAGAAAGGCAAAGAAGCTGGGTTTTTCCGACAAGCAAATCGCGATCTGTGTTGGAAGTACCGAGGATGAAGTTCGAGCGAGGAGGAAAGGGTACGGAATTAAACCGTGGGTCAAGAGGATCGACACCCTTGCTGCAGAGTTCCCAGCAAGCACCAACTACCTTTATACGACGTATAACGCCACCTCACACGACGTCACCTTTGACGACCATGGCACTATTATCTTGGGCAGCGGAGTCTATCGGATTGGGAGCTCTGTGGAGTTCGACTGGTGTGCAGTGAGCTGCACCCTTTCACTACGGGAGATGGGGAGGAAAACAGTGATGATCAATTACAACCCGGAAACATATTCAACCGATTTTGATACAGCGGACAAACTTTACTTCGAGGAACTTAGTTACGAACGGGTAATGGATATCTACGAATTAGAGGCTGCGAGCGGTGTTGTCGTCTCGGTCGGAGGGCAATTGCCTCAGAACATCGCTTTGAGGCTCCAGGAGACTGGACAGGCAAAGGTTCTAGGCACCGATCCGAAGGATATCGATAAAGCGGAGGACCGACACAAATTCTCTCAGATACTTGACGACATTGGTGTTGACCAACCGGCATGGGAGGAGCTAACATCCTTTGCCGAAGCTGAGAAGTTTGCCGATGGGGTAGGCTACCCGGTTTTAGTCAGGCCGAGCTATGTCCTCTCTGGTGCTGCCATGAGCGTTATTCATAGCAAGGGAGAACTAAAGGAGAAGCTGCTTTCTGCCAGCGAAGTGTCTCCAGATCACCCAGTCGTCATCACAAAGTTCATTGAAGGGGCTATGGAGCTCGATGTTGATGCGGTCGGATCAAATGGGAAGTTGATTGTTCATGCTGTCAGC
The DNA here is from genome assembly GCA_021527025.2 of Geoglossum cookeanum. Taxonomy (NCBI): domain Eukaryota; kingdom Fungi; phylum Ascomycota; class Geoglossomycetes; order Geoglossales; family Geoglossaceae; genus Geoglossum; species Geoglossum cookeanum. The sequence continues at coordinate 71,081 of JAJDFF020000155.1, forward strand.
GAGCACGTCGAAGCGGCCGGCGTACACTCTGGAGATGCTACACTCGTTCTGCCACCTGTGACCCTCGACGAGACAACGATGGCGAGAGTCAAAGAGATCGCTGAAAAAGTAGCCAAGGCATGGAGTATCACTGGGCCCTTCAACATGCAGATTATAAAAGCCCCATCACCAGAAGGAGGTGAGCCCGCTTTAAAAGTCATTGAATGTAACCTTCGGGCGTCGAGATCCTTCCCTTTTGTCAGCAAAGTCCTAGGCACGAATTTCATCGATATTGCTACTAAGGCTCTTGTCGGTCGCGATGTACCGGAAGCCCAGGACCTCATGCAGGAAAAGAGAAATTATGTTGCTACAAAAGTGCCGCAGTTTTCTTGGACTCGTTTGGCCGGCGCAGATCCTTTCTTGGGCGTCGAAATGGCAAGCACTGGTGAAGTAGCCTGTTTTGGAAAGGATCTTATCGAGGCATATTGGGCCAGCTTACAATCGACGATGAATTTTAGAGTACCCCAACCCGGCGAAGGCCTGCTCTTTGGCGGAAACACGACAGTAGAGGAGCTATCGTCTATTGTCAAGTATCTGTCACCCATGGGCTACAAACTTTTCGCGACGAGTCCTAGTATCAAGTTGCACCTCGAGTCAGCTAGTAGCGGCGATGTCCAAGTAGAGGTGATTGAGTTCCCCAAGGAAGACAAGAGAGCACTAAGGGAGGTGTTCCAGAAGTATGATATTCGAGGTGTTTTCAACCTAGCCACTCAGCGGGGTCAGAGTCTGGTGGATGAGGATTACGTCATGAGGAGAAATGCAGTGGACTTTGGCGTGCCACTGTTCATGGAACCAAAGGTTTGTTATTTTCTTTTTTTCCCAATTTTTTCTTTTCTTTTGTTATTTTCCTCCGGCTGGATGATGATGCTAACGTCTCACGGGGACAGACTGCCGTGCTGTTTGCCCAGTGCCTGAGCGAGAAACTGCCGGTGAAGGGGGGAATTCCAGGCGAGGTCCGCAGATGGAGCGAGTTCATTGGCGGGAAGCCGCTTTAGGCCGTTTTGCCTTTATTGCCTCATTGCGCTCATTCCCTTTGACAAAAAAGTAAAAAAAGCGAGTATTTTGATTTGTAAATCCCAAGGCAATATTTAGTCAATAGGAGGAGGAGGGGGAGGAGGACAGACTGTTCTCGATTCAAAAAGTAGCAGACGGATTGTGTTGCCCTACGTGTGTGCTCTGTTGCTCCGTGCTCCATACAAGCATATTCCGCAGAAAATACAGCCCCGCACGCGTGTCTTGGCATTAAGCTTATCTTGTTGCCAAGGGCGAATGAAGGGTGAATGAAGGGTCGCCACCATGCATTCCCCATCATCCGTCCAAAAAGGCATCATCCATTCATCAAATGAGACAATACACCCCACAATGAGTTTTTTTTTGCTTTTTTTTCTGCCATTTTTGTTTTTATACATACGTACAAAACGGAATGTGAGAGAGAGAGAGAGAGAGAGAGAGAGAGGGAGAATGGGGAAGGAAGGAAAGCAAAGGAAAGAAAGAAAGGATGAATGAATGAATGAATGAATGAATGAGGGGAAGAAAGAAAGAAGGAAAGAAAAGAAAAAGTCGGTGGTTGGGCGTTGTGTGATGGTTGGTTAGTTGTGTGTGTGTGTGTGTGTGTGTGTGTGTGTGGGGTGGGTAACTGTAGCAGTGACGTCGTCGGCTTTCCCCCCCCCCCGCCCGTAGACAAAGAACGTTATTTTTTTTTTTTTTTTTTTTTTTTTCAAAACGAAAACCTTCTTTGGAAAAAAAAAAAAAAAGCGACATTCACACTGAAGATCACGTCTTCGCCCCCATGCATGATTGGGTCTGGGTCTGTTTTTGCTTTATGGATGGGATGGGTTGGGTTGGATGGGGTATGCGGGTGGGTTGGATGGGATGGGTTGGGTGGGGTATGCGGGTGGGATGTATGTATGTATATATGTATACACGGGGTACATGTCACGTATGCACGCTTGCGGGTATATCGCGTCGTGTCGTGTCGTGTCGTGTCATCATTATCCATTGTTCGTTGTTATACACACACACATACATACATTTTCCATGTCGTTATTAGGAACCGGAGACGGAGTTGCACCAAAAAAAAAAAAAAACACCGCCAAGGGGCTAGTTAGTTAAGCTGGGTTAAGGTTTATTTATTTATTCGTTTCGGCTGTGATGGGCTACTACTACTACTACTTATTATTATTACTACTACTTACTACTACTACTTATTACTACTTATTACTACTACTTACTACTACTACTTATTATTATTACTACTACTTACTACTACTACTTATTACTACCGTACCACCGTACATCAGGCGTAAGTACATACAGCCTTAGCCTCCTTAGCCTTAGCGCAAGCACGCAATCCAGCGGCAAACTCGAAATCGCCTCCAACCCCCTCCCCCTCCCCCCCTCGATAAGATAGAAGGGGGGGCTTTATTTTTCTTTTCTTTTCTTTTCTTTTCTTTTCCGGGGCTTCGGGTTGCTACCGTTTTTTTTTTTTTTTTTTTTTTTTTTTTTGTTGTTGTTTGTTGTTTGTTGTTTGTTGTTGTTTGTTGTTGTGGTTTTCTGTTGTCGTTCTTGTTGATTGATGATGATCGAGCTAAGTAGTGCTGGAGCTAGAGCTGGAAGGCGGCGAAAGAAAAAAAAAAAAAAAAAAAAAAAAATTTCCCCCCCCAACCCCCCCCCCCCCCCCCCCCCCCCCCCCCCCCCCCCCCCCCCCCCCCCCCCCCCCCCCCCCCCCCCC